>SKCR01024668.1:0-19899 GCA_019454045.1 Zanthoxylum bungeanum
ATCACCTTAATTTGATATCAGAGTAAAATGTTATGGCTAAAATATAAAATTACACAGGGCTGAAATTTCGGAAATTATACACTGTTAGAACGTCCTTTTAAGTTTTTGGCCTCCAAAATCCAAATCTCACGTCCTTTTTTTTCTAGTTATGCATCCAAAGTATTATTTTACTTACATAAGAAATAAAAATCACAATAAAAATATATATAACATAAATTTAATTATTATTTTACAATGTGTTAAATTAAGGGAATTAATGAAACTATAAGTGTAAAGTGATTACTTTTTTCTTATTAAATGTATATTTTTTAGTGTCCATTGACCGGCGTAAACACACACGTATAACGCAAGCGCACGTATCGTTCAAGTAGTATAAAAAGTATCGATCCCACGAGGACTTAATATCTATTCTATTAATTTTATGAGGTCAAGTGATTACTAATATCTAACAAGTTGTTTGAAAAGATAATGATGATTCTAAATTTTAAACAAGTAAAAGAAATTTGAGAATAGATTAAGAGAATTAAGACTATCTAGGGTTGTGAATTCTTCCAATATTAATTAAAAGATGAAGTAGTTAAATCATAGTTGGGTAAAATATTAAATTATTAATCTGGAATACTAAATTATGTAAAAGCCTCTTCCGATGGTCATTTACAAATACCTAGAATAATCAAATTGAATCATATGTCTATGTCAATTAAATTACCTAGATTCATTAAGATTGAATTCCAATTATTGATTACCCCCGCCCAACAGGTATATTTCTATCCTGTAAGGAAATCTATTAAAGGTTTATCTATCCTTAAAGAAGATCGTGGGTTGTTGAGTATAAGGTCTTAAACTTAAAATCCCTATGTCTAGTTCATTTTAAGTTTAACTAATCAATTTTATTAATGGCCAGTTAATAAAAAGGCTTTAAGATTATGACTCAACAAATAATTCTTTAATTACCCATACTATAATCTAACTCTTTATAAACTGGTGATATTAGATTTTATCACAACCCTAGATATTTAACTTAGTTACAACACCATAACTAAAACTGATAAAAACTTAAAAGACATAAATAGAAATTGCTGAAAAGTATTTGTAAAGTAGTAATTTGCAAAGAAACGAAAAGAAATGCTAAGGCAAAAGGAATCAACTTCTACTATTTACTATTTAGATATCTCCCAATAAAATGATATATAAACTTGTGATTATTTCCAACCAGCCATATAGGCGGTAACCTGATTAAGTCAATTTAAGTAAACCAGCCATAAAGGCGGAACCAAAGTAACCAGCCATAAAGGCGGAACCAAAATAACCAGCCATAAAGGCGGAAAAGGAATTTTATTACCAACCGACCAATCTGGCAGTATCCTGATTAATTCATTTTTTAAATAGTAAATATATTATTTTTAAGGGAGATTAATCTAAATAGTAAAAGTAAAAGTATTACCTTATTACCTCAGCATAGAGAAGTTACCCCATCATAGATGGATAGAATTACTACTACAAAGCGTAAATAAAACTGAATAAAAGAAGCAAATAAGAAGAACTCTCTTTTATTTATAAGGATTTCAGAGGAAGAGGTACATTTGAAACTAAAAATTCGAAATCTATTTATAGGCAAAAAAATCTAATTTTTTATTATTATTTTTCTGATTTTTATTTTTTTATTATTTTTCTGATTTTTATTTTTTTATTATTATTTTTTGGATCGCTGAATTTTCGACACGTGGCATGGTGTGCTAAAAATGACGGCTCGTTGAATCTTTGACATGTGGCATGGTGGTGCAATTACCAAAATACCCTCGGTGTCGGGACGCCCCAAAATTACCAAAATACCCTTTTTGCCAAATTTCACAATTTTGCTCCAAATCACCTCCAGAATATCTTGAAACTTTATTTTGGTGTCGGAATGCCCAAAATTACCAAAATACCGTGTCGGGATGCCCAAAATTACCAAAATACCCTTTTTGCCCAGTTTTTCTGTTTTGCTCCAAATCATTTCCAGAATGTCCTGAAACTTTATTTATCTGCAAAATAAACAAAACACATCAAAAATATTCACAAAACTCAAGAAAATATACAAAATATTAAGTTAAATGAGTGGGAATAGTGATACATTATCACTCATCATCCATCACGCAGGACATGGAGGATCCAGCCACTAGAGCCGCATGAGGAGCAGTTGTGCTTGTGGTGGCGCTGTTGCATGCAGCGTACGCTGCAAGCGCACTAGGCCCGCACAGGGGAGTTTTCAACAATTTCAAAAAAAAAATGATAAAATTATCATCAAAACGACGTCCTTTAGTGGTAAATAAAATAAAAAATGAAAAATGAAAACGACTATATTTTAATATGAATTTGACCATGTTTATTATAAGAGTCTGTGACAGTCGGGGGTTTTACCTGCTCCGCTTAAGCTCGGAATGGGTGGTTTGGTAGTTGAGTTTCCAACGTTTTCAAAAAAAAGTAATTTTTTGAAATATATCGACAATAGTATTCATTAGAAGGTTTATGATTTGTAAATTCTTAATATCTAATTTTTACGATCAAATAGTTTATATGTTGATAGATATTTAGTTTTTCTATAAAATTAAAAGAAAGAGAAAAATAATTGATTGGCATATATTAATTGCATTAATTTACAAGGATTGATATGGAGGCAATACATTGACAAACATGAGACATAAACACAATTAAAACGATGTTGTTTTGGTTATGTTTCTCATTTTGGTTGTGTTTTTATCCATTGTTTGTCCCCACTTTGTCTCCCAATTTTTCTTAATTTACACTTTGATTTCCTTGAGTAAAAAATAATGAAAAATACTAAGTAGATTAAATTAAGACAAAACAATGATGAAATTATCATCAAAACGACGTCGTTTAGTGGTAAATAAAATAAAAAATAAAAAACCAAAATGACTATATTTTAATATAAATTTGACCCTGTTTAATCACCATTTAATCTCTCCATCATTATTCAAAATTAATAATATGCAAATAGTCATCGAGGGTGCTTTCCCCCTCCCCTTTATCCCCCATGTAAATGTCAAATTTACCATTCTTCCCAAAAACAATTATATAAATGTATTTTGATTAATTAATTAATTAATTTATTTATTTTATTAATTAAATATATTTAATTTATAAATTTTTTTATTTTTGTTAAATTTATACATTTTCTGCTCTTTATATATCTATTCTTTCTAATTTGTTTAATAAATATTATAAATTTCATATTTATTGTTATTTATTTGTGTTAATTTATTCATTTAATTTTTGTGATTATTTTTTAATTTATTTAAAACTACTTATGCATAATAAAAATATTCTCATGTACATTAGAAAAATATATTTTAAAAGAAGAGTACAAGTAATAATATAATAAGTTATACTTAAAAAAAACACAAATTCTAATTTATATTGCCTCCAAAGTCTCATTTTGGCACACTTGGTGTTATACCCAAAAATTTGTACCATAATTGATTATGTATCCTATAACGAGTGGCTCATTCTTTAGGTTAGTACGATGAATGTTTCCACCACCACGTTGTGATGAGTGGTACATGGTAATGAGGGTGTAAAAAAACTTGCAGGAAGTGTCTGCCAACATGAGCAATAGCTGTTTCTTAACGCTCTTGGTCTAGAACTACATGGGACCTTAATGGCAAGTGAGTATAACAACTCCAAACATTCTAACCAAATATATGCAGTACAAGATTGTACCTTGATGCGATGACAATTCCTAAACTCATCGAGTCCATCCAATGTATCTTTGGTACCAATGACTGGAAGAAATTTAATAAGTATAATAGATTGTCTGCCCATCCGTTTGATGGATAAAGTCAATAATATAAATCCTTATTTTGTTGAATCTCTTCAATAAGGTCACATCGTACTTGACCCCAACCTTCTTTGTCATACCCGATTAGTGCGGCTATTTCTTTAAATCCACAACGACAGTCATCTTGAACATCAATAGTGTGGGAAATATAATGTTGATATGCCATAGGTAATTTCTTAATATATGTATCATAGATCGGTGGAACTGGAGAGTGATCATGGATCGATAGAGTATTGTGAACCATCGATGCCCTCCCACGGCTCCCTCTCACTCGAGTTGTTACAGTCAATTGAGTAACCCTAGATCCTGAAGTAGATGCATCTCCATAAGAAGGTATGCGATGTCTGCTTGCTCATCTCTGCCTATAGGTCGACATCTATGTTCAGTGTTGTACGAAGGGACTCGAACTGTGGTTTGAGATGAATCCGCCATATCTATAAACTTGTATATCGTATGCTCTCGCATACATGAATCCATCCCATCTAATATCTCAACAACGTTTGATGTCCTATTAGATCGTGTTCCATCGTAATTGAACCCATGTATGTGTATAGATAACCTTCTCCAATGTGCGGTAATACTTTGTATCAGAATTGGAATAGAAAGGTGAAGGTAATATGTAATTTCGTGCTCGCATGACAATCCATATATTATTTTGAATGAACAGTTGCAAATGCTGACTAGCTAGTGAGATGCTTCCTCAACGCATTTCAGCTGAGTATAAATTAACTCCATTGCCTCTAATGAAATCTGACGATTTATTTGATTAAAAATCTCCTCATGTAAATATGTATGACGTGGAATGTTCAGAGATTTCTCGAGTGACATTAGATTATCCCCAAACTGAATTCTCAACATCTTGTGTATTTTTTCGAAAGATGTTTGTAGGGGTGATATGGTATCTCCTAAATATAACTCCAGCCTCGAATGTGCAGACTGTGCCCTGTAATTAAAAATTACATTGTGTTTTTCATAAGTAGCACAATAAAGAACAAAATTGAAATAGTAAAGCCATAAAGTAACTATACCTTTAGACTTGAATTGCTCCTCAGGTGCATATATATATCAATTCATGCTGAAATAAATCGATTTCTGTAAGGGTGTAACCATATCTCTCAAAGGTAATTTAGAACACCACTGAATTTTCTAAACTCCTTGCACATCACCTCTCATTTAGACTGGTAAGACCACTGTGTTGATGAATTAATAAGGGAGTGCCACGATAAATAAAAGTGTTTCCACTGTATACTAAACATAGGACTGCAATTCTTAATTACACACTGATTTATATGCCAAATATAAAGAATGTGACATGTCAAGGGAAAACATGTTTCAATGGATTTAATGAGCCCCAAATCCCGATCTGAAACAAATATTGATGGCAACGATGTCCATTTCTCAACCATCCATTTCTTTAAGATTGATAATGTCCATGTCAGTTGCTCTGCCCTCTCATTACTAAGATATGCGAACATAAGCGAGTAGGCTCACATTGTGGATGTGATACCAACAACCTCCAATAATGGTATCTGATACTCACTGGTCTTGTATATGGTATCAACGATCAACACATATGGAAAATTAACAAATAGCTCTAAGCTTTTAGGATGAACCCAAAGAATATATGTTATTTCGTTGGTGTCTATATTTGTAAGGTAATCATGAAAATATTGTTTCTTAATTAATTGATCCAATACATATTGAATAGAAGTTAGACAATCACATTTAGCTTATTTGTTCGTGAAAACGGTATTATAAATGCTTTTGATTCCCGTAGTATTTGACGAGTCTATTTCCTTTAAAATATTAAGAATTTCATGAGGTGTAATATTGTTGGCCATGTCGAGCATAAATTGTTTCTCTAATGGTTTTAGCCTAGATGGATACTCATGGTCATCAAGATATTCTGCTACTTTATGGTTATGGAAACCACATGTAACCTTTAATCCCCACATAACACCGTCAACAAGATACCTTAGCGATTTGTATTTTCCTCGTCTTTCACACATAAGATGGACTTTAGCAGCTTGCCGCCTTTTAAATTGGAAAATTTTTTAATAACTATCATAATACCATTTTCTAGACCGACTATTTTGCCCAATTTATTATATCTTCTCTACTTTCAAAAATCCATATAAAAAAGATAACGAAGATGTATAAATAACAAATATGCATAATTTCTCTACTTTCAAATTAAATAACGAATATGCTTAATATAATAATAATAATTGTCCAACACCCCGTTGTATTTCCTTGTAAATACTCTTATAAATATTTTATTATGAATAAAATAAGCAGTTTCTATAATATTATATCTCTTTATATGGTAAAGACGTAGTTGACCTTAGAATGATTAGTCTGTTGGACAATTATGACCCATAGCATCACTATTTGTACAGAACATGGTGTTGTTGTACAAATTAACTATGTGACAAAGGAAATTTCTCTTTTATCATTTGTAATTGGATTACCGGGATATATAAATGATAAAAGTCCATAAGATTAGTTCCGGATTAATAAGATATGAGACAATATTAATCCACTAAGGTTTAATTATTAAAATATCCCTAGTCGTAGTATTATCGAGATTGGACATCGATAATGTGGAATAGACTAATATTGCACTTGTGCGTGTTATGGGAGCATGACTGCATAGTTCTCATATATTTGGGTATTGGATACTCATGCAAGTGTAATAGGAGGTTGTGTTTACCGACGGTACGGAAACAGCTTCGCTCTGGATAGACCCATCGAAATTCCATTGGTAGTATGACTATGTGTCTATAAGCGTCCGAATCAGGGTAGGTGTATTTGGTCTTAACCTGAGACTTACATCGCTAATACTTGCGACACTCAATATACTTTGGTTTTGGTCGTCCGGGGCTTTAACAGGTTCTGTGTACGCCTCTTCTAGGTATATTGAGAATCATAGTGTATTGGGTGTGATGTCAAGATTAAAGTATCAATTCAGTCATATGGAGATGATGGGCACGTAGGATACGAAACTAGTACTCTTATGTACTATAGTCATCGGGATAATATGACTAGGTCATGCTTATCCGATTATAGAGACTAGTTACCAGAGATCCGATATATGCTTCGTATGGGGCATACACAATTCCAGTCCCAGGCCTAGCATGTGACATTCGATACTGGATTGCAATACGCAATACTACGTATACTACGCCTGACACATATTACATATTCCTTAAAAGAATATTTCTGGAGAATTGGGTAGGCACGGTGCTTTGCTAGAAGCCAACCATGTCTTGTAAATCGGTAAGAACGTGGTACCAGATACGCACGTATTCGGATATTCTGATGACCGGATTGCCAACATATCCAGGGATCTCATGGGTCGCTTCCCGAAGATTCACCGATGACGTAGGACTTGAACATAATTAATCTGGGATTAATTAAAAGAGAGAAAATTAATCTAAGATTAATTGCGGAGAGATTTTATCTGGGATAAAATACTATTTAAAGAGAGAGAATGATTAATTTGGAATTAATCGATAAAATAATATATTCGATATATTAAACGAAATTAGATTTCGACGCAGAATTAAAATTGGATTTTAATTCGGGCAAACGAATTAGATTAGAATTAATTCGCGAGCGACGTGAATAGTAATTTTACTAGGCATAATTATTTAATTAAATTTGATTTAATTACGTCGCAACAGAAAATTCGTTAATTTGGAATTAACGAACCCGAGCCCGTAATGTGTTTGCGGGCCCACTCGGATTTTGAATTAAAGTGGGGCCCACAAGTCACATCGCAAGTCACCTTTTGTGATGGAAGTCACATCAACTTTGTGTGGTGTGATTCAAGTCACTTTTTGAGTGATGAGAGTTGTTGAGAGCAATTAATGTCATTTTCCCTCCAAATGTTTGTTTTGATTTTTGGAAAAGCATATACCAAAACTTTGTGAGACTTTTGGGATTAGGTTTTTAGAAAACAAAACACAACACTCATCTCTCTCTTTCTATCTTCATCATGGCCGAAACTTGGCCTTGTTTTTCCTCTCAATTGTCGTGAGCCTAGGGCTCATTTGCTTCTTGATTTTGCTTCAAAATCAACAATACTAGCACGTTAAAAGAGTCTTACAAAGGTGATAGGGAAACATATCCATGAGTTTGGAATTCAAGGAGACACTTGGAAGCTTTACATACATCAAAGGGGAGCTTGGAGCACAACACAAAGGCTTGGAATTTTTGTTATCTCCTACATCCAAAACCGATCAAAGTAAGTATTTTCCGCATTCTTACTTTGTTGTATTCACATGATTTCTTGCTTTATTGATCTTGGTTTGACCTAGAAAAACCAACATAGTCATGATGCAGTTGTAAAAACGTCGCAACTGACATTGAGTTGGATCATGACATTGTCATTCTTAGACAGTTCCTGGTCAAGGTTTACACTACTTGGTCAGTAAAGTAAACACGTTGAGACCGGTACATGTCGTATACTAGAATATTGGATTCAAATGATTTCTCAATGAACCATGAGTCTTGGAGACTCGTATAGAGGTGTAGGTGTTTATAGCGGATAAACACTGAACGACTCACCGAAGATTCTTAATGGATGATACACCAACGTCAATAACAATCTTCCCAGGTTGAGTAGCATTTGTGATTCTTCGACTTGAGATACCACTGTGGGCACATGAGATATCTTCCACACTTAGATGGCAGTCACATCACCGATATATTTAGATCAGACCTCCGCTTGTTCATTGGGTATGGACAGATCCTCAGGGTGTCATGTGTGTGTCAAGATAGGATCCGTCAGTTCTGTGTACATAGCATATGTCGTCCATATATGATTAGTAATTAGATAAAAATCATGGGCCGTGGTACACTTTAGAAGTGAGTTCTAAGTGTTCTTTTAAAGATTGCTATAGAGACATCGACATGATTGTCCCTATAGAGATTTGATGTTTACATCTATAGCTCTGGGATATATCCGGATACATGTGACGGAGGAATTAAACATATTCCATGACCTCGACATGTATGATTCAGCGAGTTTATCTGTGGTCGTCATAATTTACGAGTGGGTAAATTATGGACACAAAATTAGATTTCGGGACAGATATGCCTGAATCTAGAGAGTCTCACTAGTGACGTATACCGTAGAGCACTATGGCAACTATTATGAATAATACTGATTATTTATATGTCGTTTAAAGGTTAAACGAAAAATACATGCATTGGGACCTATTGGTCATTTCCTAATTAATGTGCATTTGTATTTAATGATAGATTTTATTAAATACACATTAATTAAATGTCAAATTCTGATATTTGACATATATCATAAATATATATGTATTTGGATATTTAAAGTAAATATAATACATATATTTAAAATATTTATATTTAAATAATTATTTAATTATTAAATAATTAAAGTAATTAAAAATATAATTATCTTTAGTTATGATATTTTTGGAGATGACTTTAGTTGCTTTATTTGACTTGTTATAAATCATTAAATGAAGTAATGATCATTTACACAAGTTGATTAAATGAATTAATGAAAAAAAAAATATCTAGATATTTATTTTATGCTTCTAAAATTCGGCCAATGCATTTTTGGGGGAGTATAAATTGTTTTGTTTCTTTTTCATTCATTTAGGTTAAGCCACCAAATATTACAAAGTGAGTTTTGAGAGAAAAAGTTTGGAGATAAAAAGAAAAGCTTGAAAAACTTGGATTTTCGCAAGTTTTTCGTAAACCTTTTCAATTAGAAAATTATTTCTATGATACTAGGCTTCCACATATGTTGCTTAGTTTCTTCTCTACTCTTTAAGTTTGTAATTAGTTGGTTGGAAACATGTTTGAAAGATTCTTGCATGTTTGTTTAACAAAGAAAGCATGAAATTAGTTCATTAGCTCTCTTTTGATTATTTGATAATTATATTGCCATTCTTGTAATGACCCCAAGTATTTTTAGTTCGGCTAGGTGCGCATGGGATTTTCTTTTCCGAGTTAGTAAATAATTTCCGGGATCGATTTAGGGACAACGGACACCTACTTAATTTTAAGCCCAATTCTCCTTGTTTTGTTGCTAGGCCTAACAATTTGGTAAAGGCCCAACAATAAAAAAAAATTAATAAATAATGTCCCAGGCTTCTCTAGAACTTTATTAACCAATTGTGAGGGATTTAAAAAGAAATTTTTTTTTAATCTTTTCTTGTTTGGTCGTGGGTTGGAAGAAAGAGAGGCACGTGAGTTTGCATTTTCATGGCAATTTTCTTAAGCTAAACAAGGTAATCCATTCAAGCTAAACCAAGAAGAAGGAAAAAAGGGGGTCAAAGGGCATTATTAGGGAAAAAGAAGATTGAATTAAGGTAAGCAATAAATGACCCAAACCTTGATGTTTTAAGTTGTAATGGCTTGATGATGGTAGTATGTTGTTGATTAGTAGTCATGTGTTTATTGATGATTATTTGATTGGGAAGCCCATGCTTAGGTGAATTTTAGTTATCACATTATAGTTGGACATTTAGTAAGAATAATGAGATTTTAGTGGAGATGAGATGATTAGGAGCGTGATGATATGATGTTAGGATATGTTGAAATGAAATGAGAATTGGGGATAACCATGGAAGAAACAAAAATCTGGTCCTGGAAACAGCGTCGCGTTGCGACGCGCCAAGCTTCGCGTCACGATGCAAACGAGGCAGAAGCTTGGGTTTATTTAACAAGGCATCATCGTGACACAGACTGGCCGGCGTCGCGACGCGCACCCAAAAACCAGAATTTTTATTTTAGTCATTTGCGTTTTAAAGTTTTACTTGTTTAATACTTCAAGGGATATAAGACAATCTAAGGAACCCGAATCTAGATTAAAGTATTTAGGCACAACACTTAGGATGGGATGATTCAACTAGGATAAAATATTTAATTTAATTTGAACTATATTTTATAACTTATGATCCTAACCCAGTTTATTACACATAGATACTCATCAGTAGCCGCGTTCTCTCCCCAGCGACGTGAATGAGACTTGACCAAACTTCAAATCTGTGAGTGGATAGTTTTTCTTTCAAAGTTGATTTGTATTCACTTGTTATTGATTCAAATTTATTATAAATGTTTTAGGGTGTTAGCCTTATGATTATCAGTTATTTTTTATGCAAGTAAGTTTAGAAAAATTTTAAAGTTTAAAAGCATAAGTTTTATGTTGTTTTTCGAGGCTTGGGGGAAAAACCCCACCTCAGCTCTAACTTATGGAATTAACGGACATAGAATGTGTGCACACGTAGTTCAAGGCTAGGGGACAACGATACGTAACCGCCCTAGACCCTAGTTTCAGGGTCAGATAGGAGCATAGATTAACACTACCGACTCTAGTCCAGTGGCTTCGGGGACGACGATACGTAATGCCCCAAGACCATTAGTTAGGCGTATGGGGGGACAGTGATACGTAACGCCCCCATGCATAAGGTTTTCCACAATATCAGACATTTTCATATGAAGTTTTCAGAAAAGGTTTTCTCTAGCTTAAAAGAAAAGAATCAGTTTTCAAACAAAGTTTTCAGAACCCATGCGTCAGGTTTACCACAGTATCAGATATTTTCACAGGAAGTTTTCAGAAAAGGTTTTCTCCAAATTAAAAGAAAAGAATCAGTTTTCAAATAAAGTTTTCAGAAGCATCTTAAGAATAAATGATTTTACTCAGATGTACTGATTTAGTTTCTTGTTTCTGTAGCACCACTCACTGAGATCCTCAGGACTCACTGTTGGGTTTCTAGGTTATCCCAAGATCAAATTAAGCTGTGAAAACATGTGAATACATCAAAGTAAAGTTGCGGAATACTCATTTTGATCGGCTTTTGTGATGCGAGTAACAACAAAACTTTTCTTCCTCCATGGAAGCTCTCGGCCATGCCCAAATTTTGTGCTCCAAGTTTCGGTCAACCCTCCATTGTGTGCTCCAAGCTCCAACCTTTGTAAATGGTGATTCCATGCTCATGAATGGGTTTCCCTATCACCTTTGTAAGACCCCTTTGGTATGCTAGCACTTGGAAATTTTGCCACAAAATTTCCCTTAGTCTTCTTGCATCTCTCGGCTTTGGCAAGAAATTTGAGAGAGAAATGGCCCTTGGCCGAATGAGAGAGGAGAAGGAGAGAAGAAGATGTGTTGTGTATTTGATTTTCAAAAAATCAAATACCAAAATCCCATTTTTCCAAAAAAGGTACAAGGCTTTAAAGCCTTTCAACTACTCCCATCAATCCCAAGTGACAAGCATCTCATCACTCAAAGTTGATGTGACTTGCATCACTTGAATGACTAATGATATGACGTGTGATGTGACCTGTGGGCCCCACTTGATTCGAAATGCCAGTGGGCCCACAAACACTCCCGGGCTCGGGTTCGCTAATTCCGAATTAACGAATTTTCCGTTGCGACGTAATTAAATCAAATTTAATTAAATAATTATGCATATCAAAATTACTATTCACGTCGCTAATGAATTAATTCTAAATTAACTCGTTCGCCCGAATTAAAATCCAATTTTAATTCCGCGTCGAAATCTAATTTCGTTTAATATATCGAATATATTATTTTATCGATTAATTCCAAATTAATCGTTCTCTCTTTTAATAATATTTTATCCCAAATAAAATATCTCCGTAATCAATCCCTGATTAATTTTCTCTCTCTTATTTAATCCCAGATTAATCATGTGCGAATCATACGTCATCGGTGAATCTTTGGGAAGCGACCCATGAGATCCCCGGATATGTTGGCAGTAAATTTGGTCGTCGGACTATCCGAACACGTACGTACCTAGTACTACGTTTTTACAAATTTACAAGACATGGTTGGCTTCTAGCAAAGCACTGTGCCTACCCAATTCTCTATAAATATTCTTAATGGAATTGTTGGTTTCTAATTAGGTCCCAAGATCATGAAATCAAGCATAAAATTCGCATGAATGCACAAAGGAGAAAGGCGGAATACATACTCGCATTGATCGGATCTTGCAACGCGATGAACACAAGTCTTCAAGCTTCTCAAAATCGCGGTAATGGAGCTCCTTGTACTGCTGGACTGCTCGGTTTTGGTCCTTCTTGTCTCTCCAAGATTCGGCCATGGGTGGACTCCATGGAAGCTCCAAGCTTCAAGCTCCAAAACAATTCCATGCTCACAAGTTCACTGCCCTATCACCTTTGTATCACTCATGGTGTGCTAGCACTAAGTCTTCTTCCTTGCTTCCCATTGATTCGGTCAAACCAGAAATTTTGAGAGGAAGAAACGGTTCCAAAACCGTGAAGGAGAAGGAGAAGAAAAGAGAGGGAAAAGGGTTTTCACAGGAAACCGTGTGGAGAGAGAGAGAATTAGTCAAAAAGAAAAAGTGTAAAATGCTTTTTTTATATTTTCCAAAATAATAAAGCCATATACCACTTTTTCAATTTTCAAAAAGTCAAAAGCAAAAGCATTAATGCTTTTCAACTACTACATCAATCAATCAAATCAAGTGACAACTTGTCACATCACTCAAAGTGACTAATGATTTGACGCTTGATATGACTTGCGATTTGACGTTCGATTGACTTGCGTGCCGCACTCGAATTCGAAATGCGAATGCGCTCGCAAATAATCCCGGGCTCGGGTTCGCTAATTCCAAATTAACTAATTTTCCGTTGCGTCGTAATTAAATGACTACGCCTATCGAAATCACTATTCACATCGTGGGAGAGAAGGGATTTCATAATTGGGGTTTTGAATAATCGTTCGCCCGAATTAATTCTAAATTAATTCGTTCGCCCGAATTAAAATCTAATTTTAATTCTGCGTCGAAATCCAATTTCGCATAATATATCGAATATATTATTTTATCGATTAATTCCAAATTAATCGTTCTCTCTCTTTAATTAATATTTTATCCCAGATAAAATATCTCCGTAATTAATCCCAGATTAATTTTCTCTCTTCTAATTAATCTCAGATTAATAAAGTGCGAGTTATACATCATCGGTGAATCTTCGGGAAGCAACCCATGAGATCCCCGATATGTTGGCAGTAAATACGGTCGTCGGACTATCCGAACACGTAAGTACCTCGTGCTACGTTTATACCGATTTACAAGACAAAGTTGGCTTCTAGCAAAGCGTCATGCCTACCCAATTCTCCAGAAATATCCTTATAGGAATATGTGATCTATATCAAGCGTAGTATACCAAAGTATTGCGTATTTCTGTCCAGTATCGGATGTTCACGTGCTAGGCCTGGGGCTGGAATTGTGTCTGCCCCGTACGAAACACATATCGGATGTTTGGCAACTAGTCTCTATAATCGGATATACATGACCTAGTCATAATATCCCGATAGCTCGAGCATTTAAGAGAACGAGTTCCGTATCCTACGTGACCATCATCTCCATATGACTGGAGTGACACTTCCGTCTTGACATCACACCCAACACACTACGATTCCCAATATACCCAGTATCGGTGTACGTAGAACCTGTTAAAGCCTTGGACGACCTCAACTAAAGTATTGATTGTCGTATGTATTAGCAGTGCAAGTCTCAGGTTAAGACCAAATACACCTACCCTGATTGCAGACTCCCATAGACACATAGTCATACTGTTGGACAAAATGACCCATAGCGTCACTATTTGCACAGATCATTGTGTTGTTGTAGCAAATTAACTATGTGACAAGGAAATTGCACTCTCATCATTTGTGATTAGATCACCATAGATATATAAATGAAGAGAGGTCCCTGTGATTAGTTCCTGGACTGAGAATGATATGAGACAGTATCAGTCCCCGAAGGATTAATCATTAAATATCCCTAGCCGGAGTATTATCGAGACTGGACATCGAATCAGTCCCCGAAGGATTAATCATTAAATATCCCTAGCCGGAGTATTATCGAGACTGGACATCGATAATGCGGAATAGGCTAGTATTGCACTTGTGTGCGTTGTGAGGGCACAACGGCATAGTTCTCATATATATAAGTATTGGATACTTATGCAAGTGCGATAGGAGGTCGTGTTTCACCGATGGTACGGGAAACAGCTTCGCTCTGGATAGACCCTTCGGAATCCCATTGGTATTATGACTATGTGTCTATGGGAGGCCGAAATCAAGGTAGGTGTGTATAGTCTTAACCTGAGACTTACATCGCTAATACTTACGATAATCGATAGACTTGGTCTTGGTGGTACAGGGCTTTAACCGGTTCTGCGTACACCACTTCTGGGTTTATCAGAGAGTCGTAGTGTATTGGGTGTGATGTCAAGACGGAAGTATCACTTCAGTCATATGGAGATGATGTCACGCAGGATACGGTACTAGTGCTCTTGAGTGTTGCGCAACCAATCGGGATATTGTGACCAGGTCATGAATATCCGATTATAGAGACTATGTTACCAGATATCTGATATATGCTTCGGACGGGGTAGACACTTTTCCAGCCCCAGCCCTAGCACGTGACTATCCGATACTGGGCCGATATGCACAATACAATCGTATACTACGCTTGATACAGATCTTTAATATTCTTAAATGGATATGTCCGGAGAATTGGGTAGACTTGGTGCTTTGCTAGGAGTCGACCTTGTCTCGTAAATCGGTAGAACGTAGTACTTGGTACGTACGTGATTCGGATACTCCGACGACCGTATTTACTGCCAACTTATCCGGGGATCTCAGGGGTCGCTTCCCGATAATCCACCGATGACGTATAACTCGCACTCTTGAATAATCTGGGATTATATAGAAGAGAGAGAAAATTAATCTAGGATTAATTACGGAGATATTTTATCTAGGATAAAATAGTCTAGAGAGAGATAATGATTAATTTGGAATTAATCGGTAAATTAATATATTCGATATATTAAACGAAATTAGATTTCGACACGGAATTAAAATTAGATTTTAATTCGGGCGAACGAATTAATTTAGAATTAATTCGTTAGCGACGTGAATAGTGAATTCGCTAGGCGTAATCATTTAATTACGACGCGACGGAAAAATCGTTAATTTAGAATTAGCGAACCCGAACCCGAGTGTGATTGCGAGCGCATTCGTATTTCGAATTCAAGTGCGGCATCGCAAGTCGCATCAAGCGTCAAATCAATCGTCACATCAAGCGTCAAATCAAAAGTCACTTTGAGTGATTGATTGATTGATTGATTGATGATGGATTGATGGATTGACTTGCATCACATCACTTTATTAAAGTGACATGTGAATAGTTGATGTAAGTTGGTGTAATAGTGTTTGGAGGGAAAATCATTTACTTTTGGTTTTATTTAAATCAATTAAGTAATTGGTTTTATTATTTTTCTTGGAAAATATATAAAGCTTTTTGGAAAAGCTTTTCAACTACTTATTACACAATTTCTTCTCTCTCATTTCTCTCCTTCTAGTCACGCCCAAAGTGAGAAATGATCACTGGTTTTGGAAGCCAAAATGGCGTGAACAAGGGAAGCAAGAGTTGGGTTTTTGTGGCAAAAACCGCAAGTGCTAGCACACTACGAGATATGCGAAGGTGTTAGGGAGGTTCACCCATGAGCCGGGATCCGTTCGAAGAGGCTTGGAGCTCCGTTTCGTCACTCAAAATTCTGAAAATGGAGGCAGTGAACTGCAGCAGTTTGGCGTCCTTGGCAGTGGCTATTTGGCCTTGATTCGTCTCCAAATCGACTCAACCGATCGATGTGAGTATTCCGCTACCTCCGTTGATGTATTCACACATGTATTTCATGTCTTGTTTGATCTTGGGACCTAGATAATAACAAACAATGGCATCAGAGCCTAGGTTGAAGCATGAAAAATGTAGGGCTTAAAATTTGGGTAAATGTTTGTTGAGCATGATTTGAATAAATTTATTGTTTAAGTATGCTTATAACATGTTTAATTTCATTTTGGTTGGACCAATTTGTTGAAAATTGATTTGGAATAATTTTCCCCAAAAATATCATGTTGGCCGAATATGATGATCATTTTGGAATTCTTGGAATTTTTGTTTTTGATTCATTTGATGAGTTGGAATCATTTAGGATAATGTTAATTTGAAACTAATTGGATTGGATTTTGAATTGAACATAAAATCCCCAAATTGATCACCTTGGCCGAATGGAATTATGCCCTAATCTCTTGGTATCTTTTGATTTTTGAACATTGGATGTATTGGAAATCATTCGGGATAAGGATTTAATATCGATTGTGAAATAATTGGATTGAATTCGAATCGGATAAAAATCCCTCCCTTGGCCGAGACCTTAAGCATGTAAATGGGTTTGATTTTTGATTAATTTGTGTTGGACACCAATTGATGAAAATGACCATGATTAATTATGTAAATTCATGTTTTAGAAATGTTGATTTGGGTAATTGATCATGTAATACACTTTGGTAATTAATTGGGAAAATTGGATTTTTTGAATTTAATTATTTGGGCCTATTTTTGATATTGGGCTTCTAATGTTGTATTTGGGCCTATTGGGCTTGATTTATCAAGTTTGATTTAGGCCAAGTGGATTGGATCCAATTGGGCCCAAAACCTTAACCATAAAGCCCAAATGCGACTAATGAACCTTTAAAGTTCAATTGGGCCAAGATTGATTTATAGCTTATGGGGTAAATCCCGGATTGGACTTTGGTTATCGGTTTGACCCGAGTTGACCAAAAGTCCACGCCTTAAGAAATCAATTAAAAGCCCATTGGACTTTAATTGAATTGACGTTGGACGCTAATCGCTCTTTGACGCGTTACGATTAAATTTGGAATTTAAATCGTAAAAGGTTTATTAAATAAAAGTGTAATGTTTAATTTGGAACTTAATAGTGAATTAGTATTAAATACATGTTAAATTAGATTTAATAATGTAGTTTAATTTAATTCATGAATTCGTACTTTAAGTACTTATTCGCAAAAACGAGTTTGACTCGAATAAAATCAAATCGTTGTTTGAACATTGGATGATCACTTAATTATCAGATTAATTAATTTGATTAGATTGATTGATAGCATGCTTATGTGTGTGAATACGTGGTTGTGTTGAATGAATAATGTATATCAGATGGATATTAAATGGGTGGGCAATTTTAGAAATTGTTGTAATAAATTCGATTTATTAAATTGGACCTGCGTGTCCAGCCTTATCACCTCTATTCTCTTTGTATTCTCTTCTCACCTATTCCCCTCCATGTAAATGAGGTTTCTTAGAAGTGTAGTGTAACGGGTAGAAGTAATACTAGTGCTAGCTTGAGTGAGAAAGGGAGAGATTTGATCTAGGATCAATGTGTAAAGTATCCATCCGCATATCATTATTATTTATTTTCATACTCGCTTTATTATGTATTTAGAATGCATGTTAAGGGTGATATGATGAGACCTTAACAAAGATAATTAAATTGGTAGCCAATTTGCACGCGAAAAACCCTCGTTAAATATCAAGCGTTTATTTTCCTTCCATTGAGTGATTCTTGCTCAAGATCCGAGATTGGCAGGGGTTGTTGGCCAAAGTCAAGCCCTTGTCCGTCGAAGATGTGTTTTAATCACGAGGCTTTGTTCCATATCGGTGTCGTGTCCAAGTTGTGGTTTGTTGGCCAAAGTCAAGACCACTTCTTGTCCATTGACATTGATTACGAAGCTTCCATGTCAATGGGTCCGCGCTTGACTGGGATCACTAGGTTTGTTGTGCAAGCCAAGGCCTAGTTGATTCAGAGGAAAAAGGTTAGGGTATATATTCGACATATAGGCATATATTAGATATATAGGCATATATTAGATATATGTTTGGGACTTGGATGTCCACCTACTGGATCTAGGAGTTGGATGGGATCCAATTGATCTTCGAGATCTACCTAGTTAATTATCATACAATTTGTTGGCCAAAGTCAAGATTGTGTGTGATATTAACGGGATCCTAGCCCACTAGGAAACACGGTTTCCCGAGTACTCGACAGAGGGTTAGAGGCTCGACGAAAAATAGTGGGAGGCAAGTATTGAATTTGCAACATTCGTTCGAATACTCGCTAAACGCGCTCATCTAACATTTACTCGTCATATTAATCAAAAGTATTAGTTGGACTAATATTTTATGTTGTTTTAAAAAATATATATAGTTGGACTATATACTAACTCATTTAAAATTATAGTTGATTAAATAATTGGATTATTGTAATCATTATAATAAATAGTACCTTATTAAATTGATTAAATAGTTAGACTATTTAAATCAAGAAGAATTGAAAAGTTGAATATTTAAAATATATAATCCTTGGATTAAATGTTTTAAATGATTTAATTTTATTGGGAATTAATAATGGTTACTTTATTGGATAAAATAACTTGTTATATCTAGGCCCATAATTAAGCAAATAAGTAGCATAAATCTTTGGAAGATTTATGTGATGATGACTTTAGTGCTTAATAATATACTTATCATAAATCTATCTTTAGATTTAAAAGTATTAAATTGCAATTAATAATTCTTAGAGAATTGATTTGACTATTCTAGAGGTGAAAAGTCAAAGTTTGCAATTGGGCGTGTTGCACAAGGTGCACATCGTTTCGATATTCCGAAACCCGAGGCTTGGCCAAAGGTTTGTGAAATATTGAAAAGATAATTGACATATCCCAAAGTGACTACCATTTGGATATGGAAGACACGAAGGAATTAAAGAAAGGGCGAGGCTCTAACTTTAAAAATATTTGTCAAAGTTATGTTCACTACTAGTATTGAAATTGGATTTTAAATACTTAGTGTGGTACATAATATATATGTATTGATGTTCAGAATCCGCTATGAGCTGGATACTGACTTCAAGCCGAGATTTCTCTGCGAACCGGAAACGGGACGAAAGTCGCTGTTTTCGACCGTAGATACCTAAGTTTAGGAACTACCCTTCGGGTATGTACTTAAATTAGGAACTGTTATGATGAACTAGTTTGACTAGAGACATTATCTCTATATCAGTGTTTAATCCGTTACGGATAAAACCTTTATATTATAGAACACTAACTGTTTTATTATATAAAGATGATACTGAGATAAATACATTAGATGTAAATAACAGAA
>SKCR01024669.1:0-19946 GCA_019454045.1 Zanthoxylum bungeanum
GACGCTATGGGTCATATTATCCAACAGCCCGGAGAAATGGGTTCGTGTCAAAACCTTTGAAAGAACTCCTCTTACTGCCAGAACTGCTCCGGATCTAATTGACCAACTTTTAGCCTATGAACCATGAGTTGACCCTATCCTTTCAAAGATAAATTGGTCCGAGGACGATCGTGGTAAGAGGCATCGTGTTAATCTGGATCTTAACCTTAATTTCCTGTAGATTTTCAGCTAACCAGGTACGACCTTCTTAACTCTCCTTTTACTGTTTGGCCAACAAAACCAGTGCCAATCTTGGATCTTGAGAATTTATAATTCAATAGAAGGAAAAACGCTTAATATTTGTTGAGGGTTTTTCGCGTAATTGGCAACCAATTAATTATCTTTGATTACGTCTCATCATACACCCTTAAACATGCATTCTAAAAGCATAATAAGGCGCGATAAATAAATTAATAATGATATGCGGATGGATATTTAAAACATTTTGTTCCTAGAACAAATCTCTCCATTTCCTCTCTCCCGCTAGCTCAAATCTTACTTCTACCCAATTACATAACACTTCTAAATAAACCTCATTTACATTGAGGGGAATAGGTGAGAAGAGAAATACAAAGAGTCAAGAGGTAATAGGCTGGACACGCAGGTCCAATTTAATAAATTCTAAATTTATTACAACAATTTCCAAAATTACCCTCACCCATCTAATATCCATCTGATATACATTATTCATACATCACATCCATGTATTCACACAAAACATGTTATCAACCAATCTAAGCCAATTAATTAATATGAAATTAATGACCACCCAATGTTCAAACAACGATTTGATTTGCGCGAGTCCAACTCGTTTTTAAGAATAAGTACTCAAAGTACGAATTCTTGAATTATATCAAACTACAATATTAAATCCAATTTAATTTGTATTCAATACTAATTCTTTATTTAATTCCAAATTAAATAATTATACTTCATTAATGAGCCTTTGCGACTTAGATTCTAAATCTAATCTTTACGGGTCTCAAAGCCCAATTAACATCCAATGTCAATTTAATTAAAGTCCAATGGGCTTTCAATTAATTTATAAGGCATAGACTTTGGCAACCAAAGCCCAATAAGGAATCACCCTTTGCCAAAAATCAATTTAGGCCCATTAGGCCCAATTAAAATATTAAAGGCCCATTTAATCATATTTGGACTTTATGGAAATGGTTTTAGGTCCAATTGGATCCAACCAATTAACCTAAACCAAACTAGGCCCAACCAAGCCCATTAAGCCCAAATACAACAATTTTTAGCCCAATTCCAAATTTAGCCCAACTAATTAAATTTCAATATTCCCAATATCACAATTTAATTAACTAAAGTGTATTAGCCATAATTAATTAGTCCAATTAACGTTTCTAAAATACCAATTTACACAATTAATCATGCTAATCATCATCAATAAATGTCCAACATTATTATATCAAAAATCATCTCATTTCATGCTTTTGATGTCACGGCAATATAGGGATTTTATGTCCGATTTCGATTTCAATCAAATTAAATCATAAATCAATATATCTCATGTCTTTTAAAATCATCCAATGATTCAAAAAACAAAAATCACCATGACTTTAGGGCATCCTAGTATTCGGCCAAGCCAAGTTTTGGGGGAAAAATAATCCAATTCAATTTTCATCAAATTGATCATGCATAACTCTAAGTTATCATCATTCAAGCATACTCAAACAATCAATTTTATCAAATCATGCTCAAATCAATTTTACCCAAATTTTACCCTAATTCAATTTCATGCTTAATAACCGCTCTGATACCATTGTTGGGTTTTCTAGGTCAATCCAAGATCTAATTAAGCAATGAAACGTGCGAATACAACAAAGTAAAGTAGCGGAAATACTCACTTTGATCGGATTTACGATGCGATGAACACACAAAATTTTTTTGCTCCTTGAGACTCTCGGCCATGCCATTTCTTTGTGCTCCTTGTATTGATCTTCAAGCTCCAAGCTTTGTGAATTGATTCCATGCTCATAGATGGGTTTCCTTATCACCTTTGAATGACCCCTTGTGTGTGCTAGCACCTTAGATTTTTGAAGCAAAATCAAGAAGCCATGAGCCCTAGGCTCACGGCATTGGAGAAGAAAAGAGAAGGCCAACTTTTGGCCATGGTGAGGAAGAAGAGAGAGAGAGATGTGTTTTGTGTATTTGGTATTTTGTTTTCTAAAAAAATATACCAAAAGTCCTTACAAAATTTGGTAAAAACTTTTCCAAAAAGAAAAAACCAATTTTGGAGGCAAAATGGCATTTATTGCCAACTACCACCACCATCATGAATAGTGACTGGTTGTCAATCACCAAAAGGTGACTTGACATCCATCACTATAGTGACAGGTGATGTGAGAAGCGATGTGACTTATGGCCGCACATGATTCAAAATTGGAGTGGCCTCGCAAACGCATTCTGGGCTCGGGTTCGTTAATTCCAAATTAACGAATTTTCCGTTGCGACGTAATTAAATCAAATTTAATTAAATAATTATGCCTAGCAAAATTACTATTCATGTCTCTAGCAAATTAATTCTAAATTAACTCGTTTGCCCGAATTAAAATCCAATTTTAATTCCGCGTCGAAATCTAATTTCGTATAATATATCGAATATATTATTTTATTGATTAATTCCAAATGAATCGTTATCTCTCTCATATATGAATTTTATCCCGGATAAAATTCTCCGTAATTAATCCTAGATGAATTTTCTCTCTCTATTAATTAATCCGAGATTAATTATATCCGAGTCATACGTCATTGGTAAATATTCGGGAAGCGACCCATGAGATCCCTGGATATGTTGTAGTAAATTCGGTCGTCGGAATATCCAAACACGTACGTACCTAGTACTACGTTTTTACCGATTTACAAGACATGGTTGGCTTCTAGCAAAGCACCGTGCCACCCAATTCTCCAGAAATATTCTTAAGGGAATATATAATCTGTATCAGGCGTAGTATATGTAGTATTGCGTAATGCGATCCAGTATCGGATGTCACATGCAAGGCTTGGGGCTGGAATTGTGTTTGCCCCGTACGAAGCACATATCGGATCTCTGGTAACTAGTCTCTAGAATCAGATAAACATTACCTAGTCATATTATCCCGATAACTACAGCATAAAAGAGTACTAGTTTCGTATCCTGCGTGACCATCATCTTCATATGACTGAAGTGATACTTCCATCATATCCTTGTCGTAGAAATATTTGATTGCTGGGGGATAGATTTCATTGGCCCATTTCCACCATCATTTGGATTTTTATATATTTTAGCTACAGTCGATTATGCCTCAAAATTGGTCGAGCTGATTCCTTGTCGGAACAATGATCACACAATTGTGATCAAATTTTTAAAAGAAAACATTTTAAGTCGATTTGGAATCCCTCGGGCCATTATAAGTGATGGAGGTAAACACTTTTATAACAGACTCTTTGAGTCCTTAATGAAAAAGTATGGAGTCACACATAAAGTTTCTACCTCCTATCACCCTTAGACGAATGGTCAAGTCGAACTAGCGAATATAGAAATTAAAATTTTTTAGAAAAAACAATTAACCCAAATCGCAAAGATTTTTCTCTTCAACTAACTGATGTACTTTGGGCATACCGAACAACTTTCAAAACGTCTTAGGGAATGTCACCGTATCATCTAGTTTATGGAAAACCTTGTCATTTTCTTGTAGAACTTGAGCAGAAAGTATATTGAGCTATTAAAACATTCAATTCAAACCTTGAAAATGACAGTCATGAACGTAAATTGTAATTAAATGAACTTGAAATGTTAAGGAATGATTCATATAAGAATACGAAAATTCTTAAAGCTAAAACTAAGGCCTTTCATGATAGTCGAATTTCACGAAAAATATTTGAAGTTGGTCAAAAGGTTTTGCTTTATAGTTCTCCTTTTCATTTATTTCCTGGAAAATTAAAATCCAAGTGGAGTGGCCCATTTATTGTGAAACACTTTTATCCATATGGGGCTATTGACATTGATTATCCTAGGGATGGTGATATATTTAAAGTGAATGGACAACATCTAAAATCATTTTTGGAGTGTTCAAATTTTCAAGAGTCTTTTCTCCTTTCAAACCCAGTATACCATGATTGATGTAGTTTCTTTTATTTTATATTTAATATTTTTCTAATTTCCATTTTTCTTAGTTTTGCAGCATTTTTGTCTTTTCTCTTTTTAATCTCATACCCCGGTTAAGCAGCGGATAACGGTACTCCGTGATTCAAAGTCGATAATTTCAGTTTCCTAAAATTACTGATACCTACAATCAAGGCATGGAAGAAACTCTCGCAAACCTCCGCAAACATTTTCCTTCTCTTCCCCAAAATACTCTGATAAAAATTTACAAAGCACGCACAGAAATAATGGGGCTTCTTACGATTCATGGTATTCCTAGTGATATTCGTTGCGTAATTGAAGTAAAAGTTCGTTTGGCAGGTGAGTCATCTGACTCTTTCATTTCTTACGTGTCTGGTTTAAGGAAAAGCCCCTATGCTAAAAAATGAAGAGCTAAACAATTAAGTGTTTGTTATAAATACGCACACTGCACGTTCAACACTCGTTGTCATTCTTTAGGAATGGTGTCTGATAATCACAAAGATAAAATTCAATTCATTAAAGATGGCTTGAGTAATGAGTCTTTAGATGATATATCATTGACTCTTGAGATGTATCATAGTGGATATGTTAATCGTGCGATTCACAAGTTACATATACAATTTCAAAAAGAAATACAACAATACAGTCTCGGGAATCTGACTTTAAAAGACCCTGTTTGCCAATTTATAAGAAAATTGGATGGGAAGCCTATCCCCAATCCATAGATGGCATTCAAACCATTACTGGACGTAAAACCAAAGAAAGATGTGAGTCAAAATCACAACTATCAGTACATATTATTTTAAAATATTGCTTTCATTTCCTTTACTTTAAATTTCCCCAATCCATAGAAGGCGTTCGACCCTGTGTGTTTTGTGGAACTAGCTCAGGAACTAAATCAAAATTTGTTGAGGCTGCGAGAGAATTGGATAGAGTTATGGAAAACAGAAACATGCATTTAGTATATGGCGATGGCAATCATGGATTGATGGGGTGTATTTCTAAGACTGTATAAGAATATGGCAGTCAAGTTTTGAGGATCATTCCAAAACCCTTAACAGAGGATAACATCATCGGAAAATCAAATGGAGAAGAATATATTGTCCCAGGTGTGTCTGAAAGACTCACTGATATGATCAATCATGCTGACGCTTTTATTGCTTTACCAAATGGACTGGGAACGTTAGAAGAAATATTCATATTTGCGTCATAAGCAAACTTGAATATTCACCAAAAATCCATAGGGCTGTTTAATGTTAATGGATTTTTCGATTTTCTTTTTGTATTCTTGAAGATGCCAAAAGAAATGAGTTTATTTCAAAATCAGTAAGAGATATTTTCCTAACTGTAAGAAAAATTGATGATTTAATTGACCAAATCTTAGCTTATCAACCAAAAATGTGTTGCAGGGTTTTTTTTTTTTTTTTTTCTGAAAGTGCCGATAGTTAGGGTTTGCTGTGAGGGGAGACGTGACCATTGTTTGCCGAGAGAGAGATAGGGCGTGTATCTGTTTGTGAATGTCGGCTGCTTTATGAAGGGTTGTGTTTTTTTTATCGTGGCCGTGAATCTCTGGAAAAGCCGTGAGTTGAGTCCTTAGGGTTTTGGTTTTACTGGTTCATCATGTTGAGAGAGAAGGGGACAGAGAGCTTATTAGGGTTTTTGGTGCCGTGAGTGGAGAGAGAGGCTCGAGAGAGAGGCTGAGTCCAGGGTTTCATTGCCAAGTGTGAGATTGGTGTTTCATCTCTGTTGTTTTCTATGTGAGAGAGATAGATTAGGGTTTTCTTTTTTGGCTATTGGCAAGAGAAGATGAGAGTGTAAGGGCTGCCATGAATGAGCTCTCGGGGTCTAAGGGTTCGAGTCACTAATTGATACAACTCCTATCAATGACTCATTTCCCGATTAATTTTTATTCTCTGTAAACACAATGCATTGATATGCTAATATTATCAATTTTCTTGGAACATGGAAGATACCTCCAGACTGGAGCCAGCAAGACATGAGGAAATTTTTGACTGAAGTCAAAAGATTCTATTGGGATGATCCATATCTGTTAAAATATTGGACGGGATAGTTTACTAGATAATTTTCATCTTTCGTTCATGTTTTTATTAAAAAAAAATTATTTTTACTTTGTTGTTATTTTATATATAAAAATATACACACACATATATACACACACACACTAACAACAAAATTATGACTAAACCAAGTGGAATTGCTGTTTAGAGATGGTTGTTTAAGGATTTTTCGATCCTAAGACGCATCTAAAAATAAATCGTAACAAGTTATTTTTGTTCCTTTCTTTTTGAATTATTTAAATTTGTGAATTCTCCATAACATTAATTAAACTTGATCTTCTTATGGTCATCTGACAGATATTATCAACAACATGGTAACATATGGTCATGGGCGGTAAGTGAAAATTCTGTAATATTAAGTTCTATAATTTGTTGGAGGTCATACCTTATAGCAATGAAATTAATGTTTTTATTAAAAAAATCTGATCATGCTTTTATTCAGTAACCGGACATCTTGCCTCAGTAAGTAGAGATTGTTCACGTAAAATAGTAAAGCTTGATTTAGTTTAATAAAAAAATGATGATAAAGCTTTTATTTAGTAACCGGACATCTTACATCGGTAAGCAGTGATTGTTCGCGTAAAATGGCAATGCTAAATAAGTTCATTTTCGTAGCCTCCTTAACTCGGGCAATTAAGTCAGTGTGGGTGTTTTAACACTTAGTGCCCTAAGGCCAACGGGTCTATGAGTCATTGGCCCAAAGCTTTTTACAATGGTTAAAAAGAAAACTTAAAGAAATCGGACACCATTTATATATATATATATATATATATGAGATTTGACGAATTGATTAATAATTTTATGGTGTCTAGAAGAATGGTAAAAAATACTGGAGAATTTATTTATTTGATCATTTAGAAAGAAAGAAAACAATTATTAACTTGGATAAAAATTTTTCTTTTAGATTTCGCTTCAATTACTATGGAGTAGTAATAAGCTGGTGGGGGTGTGGTGAACACTAAAAAATGCATATTTATTATATGAAAAATCTGTCATTTAACACTCATAGTTTCACTAATCTCCTTAATTTAGCACGTATGTGAAATAATATTCTAAGTTATGTTTTGAATATTTTTATTGTGTATTTTTGTTATTTGATAGGTAAAATACTGCTCGGAAGCTCGACAGGAAAAACTAGACTTGGAAAAGGGCAAAAAAGGAATTTCAGCAGCTGCGTCACGACACGCAAGGACTTGGGGTCGTGACGTGCCAATGAAGATAAAGACACCGCGACACCGCCTTTCACGTCGCGATGCACAGGACTTCAGCGTCGCGATACCCTGATCTCTCGACACGTGTACATAGCTGGCATCTGCATTGTTACGCACACAGCTTTGGCATCGCGACGCGTGGAAAAAATTTTGCATATAAATTTGTAGACATTGCATTTTTACATGAAGCCCAGTGATGAGCCTCGTATGGAGGCACAACCCGATAAGTTACGGAAGTCGCGGGAAATGGACATCGGAAGGGAAAATTTAAAAATAAATACATCAACAAATTTAAGTCACTAAATTGGCCTCGGGTTCGCTCGATTAATCTCTGTTTTAAAATATTAAGCCTCGGCCCAAAACCCCCGCACCCATCCAAAGCCCATTTCGCCCAAAGCCCAATCCAAAAATAATTAAAACATTAAAACACATGTCACAAATTAAATCAAATCCAATCAAATCAAATTAAATCTCTTTCCTAAATTAAATAAATCCCTCTCCTAAACTAAATAAATCACTTTCCAAATTAAATATATTCCCCACCAATTAAATAAATGGAGGCAGGATTAGCCTGTCTCCTGCCGGTAGCATCCTGGTTTAGGCGGGATGTTACACCCATACTCCCCCATACGGTCAATTTGTCTCTCACTTCAAAAATAAAACCATATAAACCCTATAACGCTCACGCACAGGGGCAGAGAAAAACGGAACTCAAAAATCACACCAAAACCTTAAAATCCCATTTGTCTCTCTCACAGATCCACCAACCAAAACCCTTACGCCCCTCACTGCTCACGCCTATCCCTTCACCCTCACGTCCCTTACGCAGTAATAAACCCTCACTCAAACTCTCCCTTCACGCCAAAACCCTAATAAACACACTACCACGTCCCTTGTCTCCATCTTCAACATCCCTTAAAGCCACTACATTAACATGAATAGGTAAGCCACAAATCAGCCCTTACAGACGCATAACTTACATCGCCCCTCCTTCATGTATCAACCCCTCACACATTGCCCTCCTTCACGCATCAACCACTTCAATACAACCCCTCCTTCACGCATCAACCACTTCAACACAACCCCACCTTCACGTAATAAGCCCTCACATACATTCAGTACATGCTCTTCTCACTGTGAACGATAATTACACACATTCACCTTGAACCAAAGACCAACGCATGTAGACTGCATGGCGTGAGAAAATAATAGGAACCACTAACAGGAATAACCCTCAAGTAACAAACCCTCACTAACCGACAACACCCCTACCCTCCACAAAGCAGCCCTTCGACAGCCAGCAGCCCTTCATAGCCACAAATAAAAAATGCAACAGCCACCTCTATACAGCAAACTGAAACAACCCTCTCCAGTAACGCAAACAACATAACTCTTATGCCCCAAACAAATCAACACACAAATAACCTGAAACAATCTCTCCCAAACCGCCACCAAAAATAAGACAAAACAGTTCCTAAAACACTCCCCAAACAATGAGCCAAACTCCCCATAAAACGACCAAAACCAGTCCCAAAACCAACACCAAAATAGCCCCTGAACCAATCCAAACATAGTCTGAAAACAGTGAACAAAAATAATAAAAACGGTGAACCAGAGAAAACATCGGAAACAGTGAACCAATGGAAATAGTGGAAACAGTGGACCAGTGAAAACTGCAGAAACGATAACCCTTCCGGAACCGTGTAAAGCACTTCCAAGAGACAACTTAAGAGGTCAGACCTGATGGCACCCCTTTATTTATTATCATTTATTTTTAGTTATTTATTACTTTATTTTGCATGAGTATTATGAATTGGTGCATGATGTGATTCCAGGTGAACGGAATATGTGTTCTCTCTTGTGGTATATCGGATGGAAACCCGGATGTAAATTCCGTAGCCGAATCCGAATGGACGGTATTGCGATTTGCACTCGGGATACAATGCCATGTATCACTTGAGAGACACACCTATTTCGTTTCGTCCAATATTGTGTTTGAGTATGATTAGTCGTTAGCATGTTATTTATTTAAGTCGTTGGTATGTTATCTATTTCTAAGTATGATTTAGTTGTAGTATATTGTTTCTTTATGCATGATTTAGTTACTTTCTTTCGTATTAGGAATTTAATTTATGTTTACATTTAGGTTGTTATTTATTTTTTCGTGTTTGATAATTCAACATGCTTATGAGATTATTGTGTGTTATCGTATGCTTGCCGTTATGATGACTTACTTTTAAAGCATGATGACTTAGCCATATGATTTATTTTTATGAATGCGAACTAGATTTAGGTTATTCTTTGACATGTATGTTGTGTAGACTTAGTTAAATTATTGCACAAATCCGTTCATTACAAGTGGCATAAGTAAGGGACCATTCCGAACCCAACGGTTTGAGGTCTTCCCTTGCGAGGGGTGAGTGCGGCCTTAAATCATTTTCCCGGTTCACACCAGATGGTGACTCCATTATATTCTCCGGTTTAGTCCCCCGCGGGCTACTCCGTACTCCCAACCGGGTCGCGAGCCCGGAACAGCGTCGTCCATTTCTGTGTCCTATAGCCCTCTATCATTTCTGTTGGGCCTTTTGAAACTGGGACAAGTTTGCACCTCGCAATAATGTGATTGAATGCTTTAAAATGATAATGGGCCAACTTGTATGAAAGCCTTGATGGGCTTAGAAAATCCAAACATGATCCAAGTATGCCAGAAGCATGAGTCTGATATCCACACTGGCTTCCATCCAGAAATGATACGCCTTGTTATGACATATTTGTATACTTTTGGATACTTCCAAGTTTATTCCCATGACCGCAGTTGCTGAGAGCCCAATTCGTCGTTTCTAGACAATGGCATGATTGCATAATCGGCTTAGTCCATGTTGTAAATGGGCGGTCTTTGTCTTTTACCGATGGAAAGGGACAGAAGCAGCCAATGTTCACCCCGTAGCATAGGAGAGAATGATTTTGTGTACCCACATTGGTGCATGGAATAAGCCATACCTAAGTATTCCGCGACTTCTTTGATTGTATTTACATTTGTTTCATGCTTGATAATTGATCCTTGGACCTTAGAGAATCCAATAGGTAATGGTTTGGTGTCTTCCTTCATACAATACCTTTATATAGCGGAAAGGAAAAGCTGTGAAGGCACCTAGATAATCATTTACTCGAAGCTTACCGTGATGGACTTATTTGGAGGACCTATTGTTTATTCCTGTCACCAAGGCGATAAGAGCCTAAGAGGCAAGGGTATTTAAGAGAGTTTGCTCCACCCTCCATCTGGGGAATCTTCAATAAGAAATCCATTTGACAGTCATTCATGTATCATCACTCGTTGGCACGTACCTTAGGGTATAAAAAAGGTGCGCTCACTCGGCCACTCGAACCCTTGAGTGAGGAGACCTAGTTGTGGGCAATCCTTCACCAGCGGGAGCCTTTGTCTACACTCCCATAAACTAACATGTGAACCATAGTTGTATGACCAATAGAAACCATCCATTTTTGCTTGTGTTTGGGACCATCATCATTTGGAATCAGTTGGACTTCTTGTCATGAGATGTGAACTTGTTGGGCGATTTAAATTGGGACGAGTTTGTGTCTTATGGAAATTGGGCCAAAAGCTTCTAAAATGTCGATGGGCCACTTTTTGTTTGGGCCCCTGTAGGCACTGTATTTTTGCATGTAAGTCCCGATGACGAGCCTCGAACTGAGGCACTACCTTTTAATTTACGGAAGTCGCGGGAAACGGACGTCGGAAAGGAAGGGTCAGAAATTGATACCTCGCTGGATTTGGTTCGCTCGTTTAGCTTCGGGTTTACTCGTTCGATCTCTGTTTTAAATTTATTCCCGGCCTAAATCTTAAACAAATTCTCGGCCACGCCTCTCTCTCACTAAACCACCCCTCACGCCCATACACCCCATTCACAAAATAAAACAACAAAGCCATGCACCCTCCATGAAACACCCATAACTACCCATGAAAACAACCCATAACTCACGTGAACAATATCTCACCAATCATTAAACAATCCCAAACACTAACCAAAAAAGCAACATTCCATCAACAAAACACAAAAACCCAAATACAACCCATGCACCCCACGTGAATCATCTCCAATCAAACACAAACCATATACCTCACACCCAACAACAAAACAAAGCAATGCACCCTCCATGCAACACCCATACCCTATTAATGCAAACCACCCATACCAAACCCACGACCCAGGTTATTTTAGCATTTTGTGAGGATTTTATTTTTCACGCGTGAGACCGTGTCCGAACGTCGAGATTTTTTTTTATGATGTAATGGGAACTTTTCAATAAATTAGTTATAAGAAACAATAATTAAAATTGAAGGACAAATTAAGGTTTGCCATATTAGTATTAAATAACCTAGATTTTTTTTTAGAATGCATGTGTGTTTCATTCACACACACGTGGACTACACAAAATATACACATATATTTATTATATTTAGATATTTAATACACACACCACACACATTAACACACCACACACAGTACATTAACACAGAAAGAAAAGAAAGATCGAGAAGAGAGAGAAAGAAAAGAAAGATCGAGAAGAGGCAGAAAGAAGCAGAGAAACCGAGAGAGTTAAGGCCGAAAGAAGAAGAGTAGGCCGAGAGAGATTGAGGGGAAAGAGAAAAGCTGAAAGAGAAGAAGAGAAAATAGAGAAGAAGCCTAGAGTAGTAGAAACCGAGAGGAAGAGAGGATGAAGAGAGAGAGAAAGGAAGACCGAAATAGAAAAGAAGAAGTGCAGACCGAAAGATGAAAAAAAAACAGAGGGATCAAAGGAGAGAGGTAGATACAATGGGTAAGTACACTATTTCCATGAATCCCGTGAGAATGATTAATTGGGTCAATTTGGGTTTTGCTTAGATTTCGAAATTGGGCAAGATAATAAGATTAAAATGTGTTATATGTAATTTAAATTTGATAATTAGTATGAAATCAGAAGAAATTTTAAAAATGGAGAGATTGTAAATTTGGGGGAAAATTCGCCAGTAATCCTAGTTATTTGGGGATTTCTTTTGAAATTAGGGTTTAGGTTTAATAAGTGCGTAATTGGAAGTTTATTAAGTAAAGTGATGATATGTATATATGTGTGAATTATGAAAGCAAAATATGGAATTAGGATTTTCGGCAGTAAGGGGATTGGTTTTTTTTGGGCTTGTTATTTTGTGCATAGTGATGTATTAATGAAGTATGTAATAGAGAAATCTAAACTGTTTTTATAATATTTGAAATTGAAAGAAAATAATTGATTAAGAAATAGGTAAAGTCAGTAGAACACCAGAAATTGGGGGAAATTTAAAGTTTCCTTTATTATGGGAAATTTCATTAATCTGGGGTGAGATGAATGTTGGAATGGTGATTTAAATTGTGTTTATGGATTTGAAATGAAAACTACAAGATGTTATATTAAGCCTCTTTACCGAATTCTGTGTCATATATTAAGGGGCTAAGTTTTCCTTGTTTTGTTGATGATTTAAGCTTAAAGTAACGTCTTGATATGAGTTCGAATGGTTTGTGTTAAAAGTCCAAAGTCTGCATTTCTCGTGTTATGGTCGGAACTATAGTGCTTATTGAGAGTTAATCTTGAGATATTCTTGATGACGAAATGTCTTTGAATGATATTATGAAATGATTTATGTGTTGAGTGATGTAGTAGCATGATATTGTAGTCAAATCAGTTTTATGATGACTGTTATGTGCAAGTAATGTTTTGAATATTCGAAGTAGTTTAAGGGAGTAAGTGTGTAGGTCATGGCTGAACATTGAAAGATGAAACTGTAAGCATGGATTGTATTGTTAAGTAAGGTATTAAGCATGTTTAGTATTATGTAATTTGAGTGTTGATAGTAATGGAAAAGCAGAAAATGAGAAATTAAACTTTACTAATGTATAAAATAAAAATACTTTGTGTAATTGATAAGTTTGTGAAGTGGTTAAATAAACCCATTGTCGAAGAAAAAGTGTATGAAGCATATATGGTAGTATTTGAAAAATGTGAGTAATAATATAGGTAAGCTGCAGATGAATGCTATTATAAATGAAACCTATTAGTTTGATTGTGAACCACGTTCTCTGCCCCTTTCTTATCTTTGATTGTGAGATTGAATTCTTGAAGCAACAAAATCCACATTAATAATCTTGGCTTTGCATCATATTTAGATATCAAATATCTAACACCAACACGATCAAAATAGACAATGGTTGAAGAACCAACTATATATGATCGAAATTTATCCAATGCAAATATTACAACAAGTAGTTATTTTTCTGTGGTAGTGTAATTCATTTGTGCACTGTTTAAAGTTCTAGTTGCATAATATATTACATGCGGCTTACCTTCCTTTCCCTGTCCTAGCACTGCACCAACTGCATAATCACTAGCATCACACATGAGCTCAAAAGGCAATGACCAATCAGAGGATTTCATAATGGAAGTAGAAGTCAAAAGACTGATAATTTTTTCGAATGATTTTTGACATTCTTCTTTCCATTCAAATGTTGCATCTTTTAATAGGAGGTTACATAAGGGTCTGGATATGGTACTAAAGTTGTTAATGAACCTCCTATACAATCCTGCATGTCTTAAGAAATAACGGATTTCCCTGACTATTTTGGTGATGGCAATTTAGAGATTACTTCTATTTTTTCCTTGTCAACCTCAATACCTTTAGATGACACAATGTGACACAAAATAATTCCTGAATTAGTCATGAAATGGCATGTTTCCCAGTTTAACACAAGTATTTTTTCTTCACAGCTTTTTAAAATATTTTCCAGATTATTCAAGCAATTATCAAATGAATTTCCAAAAATAGTTATATCATCTATAAAGACCTCTAAACAGTGTTCAACCAATTAGGGTTGATGCCTAGAGCGCCAATTTCTTATGTATTTCCCTGTAAATACTTATGTAACATTTTATTACGAATAAACAACCTGTTAAATCCATGGGCCTATGGTACACTGTAGAAGTTAGTTCTTAGTGTTATCAAGAGATTGTTGATAGAAACGTCAACTTGATTATATCTACATAGATTTGACGTTATATCTATATCTCTGGAATAATCTGGATACTTGTGACAGAGGGATTATACGTATGCAATGACCTCGACCTGTATGGTTCATAGAGTTTAACCGTGTTCAACATAATTTACGTGTGGGTAGATTATGGACACGAAATTAGATTTCGTGACGGATATGCCTGAACCTAGAGAGTCTCACTAATGAAATATACTCATAGATCACTAGGGCAACTTTTATGAATAATATTGATTCTTTATAAACCGTTTAACGGTTAAACGAAAGATACATGCAAAGGGACCTAATGGTCATTTCCTAATTAATGTGTATCTTGTATTTAATGAATGATTTTATTAAATACATATTAATTAAAAGTCGAATTGTGATATTTGACATAAATCATTAATATATATGTATTTGAATATTTAAAGGAAATATAATACATATATTTAAAATATTTATTTTAAATAATTAATTAATTTTTTAATTATTAAATAATTAAAGTAATTAAAATATAAATATCTTAAGTTATGATTACATGAGGAAATGGCTTTATTTGAGTGGTTTGACTTATTGTAATTTATTAAATATGTAATGATCAAATACAACAAGTAAACTAGCTTTAATTAATTGAAACAAAATTAAAATATCTAGATATTTTGCTTCCATATATTCGGCCAAGGGCAAGTGGGATGTATATATTGTTTTGTTTTATTTTCTTTCATTAGGTTAAGCATCCAAAATATTACAAAGGATAGTTGAGGGAAAAAATTTAAGTGTTGAGAACAAAAGTGAAGAAATCTTCCATTTATGTTAGCTTTTCTAACTTTCTTAAACTAGAAAGTTGTTTCTATTGTTCTAAGCTACAACATGTGTTGTTTGGGAGTTTTTTCTACTCTCTTGATTTTGTAATAAGTGTGTTGGAAGTTTGATGAAAGATGTTTGCGTGTATATTAAACAAAGTGAGCATATAATTGGTTATTAAACTCTCTTTTGGTTATTTGATAATCATGTTGTCATTCTAGAGTTGTTAGGTCACTCATTGATGACCTATAATTTTTCTTGAGTTGTTTCAAAGTGGTGAAACTTGTTTTGTGGTAGAGACTTGATTGAAATGTTGGATTTGTATAATTTTGTGTAATTTGTTCAAATTGATGAATTTGTAAAATTAGGGTTTATACTGTTGGGAAGCGGTCATGAGTGCGCAACGGAAAATTTAAATAAATTAAATTATGATGCCGCTTTCTCTTTTCCCAAGACCCATTGGTTTTGATTATTCTACAAGCCTAGGCATGTTACTATATATTCTAAGCATAAAAGTGTTAGGTTCTCCTAGAACATGCCAATGATCTATTAAGCATAAAAAGTGTGAATAATCAAAGTAAGTTTGCGGAAAAATACTTACAATGATCGGTTATGGCGAATGTGGAGATAACAAAAATTTTCTTTCCTTTGTATAAATGTTGAGCTCCAAGCCCTCATTTGAATTCCAAACTCAAAGGTTAGTGTTCCTAACACCTTTGTTGACTCCTTTGATGTGCTAGCATGCAAGATTTTTGAATAAAAAATCATCAAACATGAACCCTAGGTTCACGCCACTTTGAGAGTGAGAGAGGGGAGAGTTTCGGTTATTGCATCAATGAGAGGGAGAAAGTGTTTTTTTTTTTTTTGTTTTGATTTTCCAAAATCAAATATGTCAAATACCAAATTTCTAAAAGTTGGTATTAGTCATTCAAAATGAAAATATAAAATAAAGCTTGTGTGTAGAGATTGTTTTAAGTGTTCAAAAAGTAATCCAAGGCTTACACTTTATTTCAACCACTTCCATCACAACTCAAAAGTGTGATGTAAGTCAAGTGGGTCCCACCACTTGCAAATTCTGAATTTAAGTCGACAATCTCAACGCGCAATTTTGCTCAGGCTCGGGTTTGTTAATTCTAAATTAACAAATTATCCGTTGCGACTTAATTAAATCAAATTTAATTAAATAATAATGCCTCGCAAAAATATTACGAAAGTCGCTCGCGAATTAATTCTAAATTAATTCGTTCGTCCGAATTAAAATCCAATTTTAATCCCGCTATGAAATCTAATTTCATTTAATATATCGAATATATTATTTAATCGATTAATTCCAAATTAATCGTTCTCTATCTACTATTTGAATTTTATCCCAGATAAATTCTTTCCGCAATTAATCCTTAATTAATTTTCTCTCTCAGAATTAATCCCAGATTTATTCTGTTCGAGTCAAATGTCATCGGTGAATCTTTGGAAAGCGACCCATGAGATCCCTAGATATATTGACAGTAAATACGGTCGTCGGACTATCCGAACACGTGCGTACCTGTACCACGTTCTTACCGATTTATAAGACATGGTTAGCTTCTAGCAAAGCACTGTGCCTACCCAATTCTCCAGAATATTCTTTTAAGGAATAAGTAATCTTTGTCAGGCATAGTATACGTAGTATTACGTATTACGATCCAGTATCTAATGTCACATACTAGGCCAGGGACTGGAATTGTGTCTACCCCGTACGAAGAACATATCAGATCACTTGCAACTAGTCTATTTAATCGGATAATCATGACCTTGTCATATTATCCCGATAGCTGCAGCATATTAGAGAGTACCAGTTCTGCACCCCTACGTGATCATCATCTCCATATGACTGAAGCGATACTTCCATCTTGATATCTGATGAGTGGCAAATGTATCACTATTTCCCACACATTTGAACTAATATTTTGTATAGTTTCTTGAGTTTTGTGAATATTTTGATGTGTTTTGTGATATTTTGCAGATAAATAAAGTTTCAGGACTCTCTGGAGGTGATTTGGGACCAAAACAGTGAAAAAAGACACAGAAGGGCAAAATTGAAAATTGGCGCGTCGCGACGCCTAACATGCGCCACTCCATAATAACGTGCGCCGGGTCCACAAGTCATAATCTGAGAAGTTTGACTTTGCTAATGTGCACCGTACCACGTGTCACCATCACAGCCGATCTGCTAACGTGCGCCCTGCCACGTGTCATCATCATATGGTGCCGACAATCGCCATCGCCACGTGTCGCCCCGTGTCACTCCATGTGTCAGCCATGTCATCGTCTACATCACCATTTGACCGAGTCAACGTGCCATGTCACCGCCATATCATCATCAGCCAATCACAGCGTGCCACGTGTCGCAATCCTACGGTGTCGAAAATCACTTTTGCCACGTGTCGCCACATCACTGCCACGTCAGCACAATTATTGAGTTAATCATCCATAATTGCCATGTAAGCGGATAAGAATCTGAGCCGATGAATCAGAGAGCGACACGTCAGTGCGTGGCGATGCGAGGGGGTTATCGAGGCCTATAAATTGATCTCAAAATTTCAGTTTCAGATGTACCTTCCTCTCTGAATTCTCTGATGTAAATAGAGAGTTTTCTATCTAGTTTATTTTAATTTCAGTTTTGTAATTAATTTTAATTACGTTCTGTAATAGTAATAGTAATTTACTTTATTTACTTTTACAGTTTTTAACTATTCAACCATGAGGAGGTAACTTCCTCCTGCTAGGGTGAAAGGTAATTCTTTTACTATTGCTATTTAGATTAATCTCCCTTAATTATAATATATTCACTATTTAAAACTTGACTTAATAATGATACTGCTATATTGGTTGGTTGGTAATTCATTTTAAACTGGTTTAAACCTGACTAAGCAAGGATACCGCCAGATTGGTCGGTTGGTAATTAAACTTTCTTACCGCCTATATGGCAGGTTTATGGACAAATTTTGATACCGCGTATATGGCTGGTCAGACTTCATTTGACTTAATCAGGTTACTGTCTATATGGCTAGTTGGTAATATCATCACAAGTTAATATATTATATTAAGGGAGATATCTAAATTAGTAGTAGTAAAAGTAGATCGTTTTACCTTAACATTTTATTTGATTGTAATTTTACTTTTCAGTATTTATTTTACCGCATTTATTTTTCAGCATTGTAATTTATGTCTTTTATATTTAAGTTTTTACTCGCCCTAGTTATGTGTCATAACTAATGGTTGTGATGAATTCTAATATCACTGGTTTATAAGGGGTTATTTTGTAGTTTGGGTAATTTAAAGGTTTACTTATTAAGTCTTAAGCTTAATGCGTCTTGTCAACTGGCCATTAATAAGATTGATCTAGTAAATCTAAAATAAACTTGGCAAAGGACTTTTAGGTTTCAGCCTTAGACTTAATAGCTCACGTTCTTCCTTGAGGATAGATAACCCTTTAATAGATTTCCTTACAGGATAGACGTATACCTGTCGGGCGGGGGTAACCTTTATTGGAACTAAATCTTAATGAATCCAGGTAATTTGGTTGACATAGAAATATGGTTCAACTGGGTTATACTGGGTATTTGCGTCTGACCATCGACAGAGGCTTTCGCATAATTTCGTGTTCCAGGTTAGTAAACCGATTTATTACACAAACATGAAAAAACCACTTCATCTTTTAAAAGATATTAGAAAGATTCACAACCCTAGAAAGTTTCCTAATATTGAATTTTCTTAACCTAATTTCGTGCAATTTTATTTACTTGTTTTTAAATTTAAAATCATCACCATTTCAAATCAATCAATCAACCTGTTAGATACTAGTATCATTGACCTTATAAAATTAATAGATTAGGTATTAAGTCCCCGTGGGATCGATACTTTTTATACTACTTGAATGATACGTGCGCTTGTGTTATACGCGTATGATTACGCACCAGTCAAGTTCTTGGCGCCGTTGCCGGGGACTTATTTATCTTTCACTATTAGTTTTGAGGTTAAATACATTTACTTGTATCTAATTTCTTTTTACTTATTGTTTTGGTTTTCTTGTGTTTCAGGTTCTCAGAAACTACATGAGACGAACCTGAAGCTTTGAACTCCGACCGCTTGACCCAGATATTGAAAGAACCATCAGACAGTTGAGAAAGGAAATGGAAGAAGAAGCCAAGAAGCAATTATCTACATGGAACCTGAACCTTTCGAGGTTGCACCACCAATACCTATTCGAGACAGAACCATTTCGGTGGTCGACGGCTTCATTCCTTATTGTACTTCCTCATTTACAAGCAAATGCATGTGACATCAAAACATGTATTCAAATGATTCAGCAGTCAGTGCAGTTTGGGGGAAAAGCAACTGAAGATCCTAATACCCACATCAGCAACTTTCTGGAAGTTTGCGGCAGTTTCAATTGCAACCGAGAAGCTGAAGAATCAATGAGACTGCGTGTTTTTCCATACTCCTTGAAGGACAGAGCTAAAGCTTGTTACATTCACTACCATCAGGTTCCATCACAACTTGGTGTTAGACATTATGTCCCATAGCGTCACTGTTTGTAAATGATATTGTATTATTGTACAAAATTAACTATGTGATAATGAAATTGTCT
>SKCR01024670.1:0-19952 GCA_019454045.1 Zanthoxylum bungeanum
CTAAATCAAACATTTCCAAAACACTAATTAGTCCAATTAATCATACTCATTTCATCATTACATGTCCAACACATTAAGATTAAAATCAAACTCATTACATGCTCACTTTGTTCTCGGCAATGGGGTCAATTACATGTCCGATTGTTTCAATCCAATTAAAAAAATTCGACATTAAATCAATATACCCTAATGATTTCAACACATCCAATGTTTCAAAAAATCAAAATTCACCAAGAACACAAAGGCATAAAGTCTCGGCCAAGATAAGATTTGGGCAAATTTGTTCACAAACCAATTTGATCAAATTGATCCAACCAATCATCAATTAAAATAAATTCAAGCATACTTTATCATCCAATTTCGTAATTGCATGCTTAAATCAATTTTACCCAATTTCAAGTTTCATGACATACTTTCAAAATTGGGAAATTTGTTCCAAACAATATTGAATCAAATTGATCCAACAATCATCAATTAAAACATGTATTAAGTATACTTAATCATCCAATTTCATAATTGCATGCTCAAATCAATTTTACCCAATTTAAAGTTTCATGACATACTTGGCAATTTGGGGATTTTTCGTCCAAATCGAATTCAATCCAATTGATTCCGCAATGACGTTAAATCATCATCCGAATGATTTCCAACACTTCCAATTGTCAAAAATCAAAATCCCAAGACAATTAAATCATTAAAGTTTTCGGCCAAGGTAGTAATTTGGGGAAAAAATGACCAATCCACAATTTGTTTGAAATTGACCCATCAATCTTCAATTCAAACACAATTAAGCATACAAAGTGTAGGCATTGCATTTTCGTATACCGAACCCGATGAGGAGTCTTATAAGGAGGCACCGCCTTTTAGTCGTGGAGTTCGCGGAAAATGGCCGAAGGAAAGGTTAAGTCAAGAGATAATACGTTTCGAATTAATTTGCTAAGTTCGCTCAGAGTTTGCTTGCTGAATGTTCGTTTCAAAGCGTATCTACAACACCCAAAAAGCACCTAAACCCACATCCAAAGCCCATGAAACCAAAATAGATCAAACACTAAGCCCACCACCCATGAGGCCCACGACCATGACACCAAAATTCACCCTTCTTGCACTATTCAAACATGATTTATCCTTCCACCAATTTACTTTACACCTTTGATCTCACCTTTTACCTTGACACCTAATTTCCAAGGCATTATTAGATCAACCCCACATCATTTAGCCATCAAGCCCCACGCCCATCACAATCCCCTCTCATTTTCTTCATTTTCCATTACCTTTTTTTGAATTTTCAACAAAGGATCACAATTATACATTACCTTCCTTCCATTTCCAAACAAAACTTGTCATCAAATTGATTACCTTTCATTTCACTTGCCATCTCATTAATGCCTCTCCATTTGCCTATTTAAACTTTCATTTTTCTGCCTTGGAAAAAAGAAGATACACATCAAGAAAAGATTAAGCATTTTAGAAGATCAAAACAACCCTCTATCCTCTCCACACATTCACGCCTAAGCCCCTTTCACTGCCCTCCATTGCCGAATTTTAGCCACCATTCACAGCCCTAAAACACACCAAAATAAGCCTCAAATAAAGCCCTAAAGTCGCACTAAACACTCTCCAAACACAGCCCCATTCGCAGCCCCAAAACAGTCCCCAAAAACGCCCCACTGCACCTTGAACTGAAGCATCTCTCCACCTTCTGTTCTGGTCAGTTTTGGCTGCGACTTTAGCCAGCAAAACAGCCCTAAAATCACCTCCATTTTCCTCCTCAAACCAGTACACAAGTTGCCTCATCAACCCTCATCATTCACACCCAAACAGCAGCTCATTACACTCAAAACAGTGACCAAATTCACCAAAACAGTGAGCAAAACACTGAACTCGAAATCCTTTGAGGAACCAAGCAAACGGCCATCCAATACCCCTCCAAATCCACCAAAACAAACTTATATTCATTACCAACCAGTGGGCAAAGCACGAAGACTTGGAACGCAGCGAAGTGGACTCAAAACAGCGAGCGAAGTGGCAAAACAGTGAGCGAAACACTGCAACAGCGAACCGGTGCGATCGTGGTGACTTAGCCTTTCCGACGGCCGTGTAACGTGTCTCCGAGCAACGACAAAAAAAGGTTAGACCTGAGGGTTTATAATACAAAATTTTCTCACATAAAATAATAATTTAAAAATGTATTTTATGGTATTTTAGCATGAGTAGTTAACTTGGCATGTTGTTGGAATTGGCTCACATGAAATAATGACTTAGAATGGTTTTTAAGCATGTTATTAGAATTAGTTTACATGAAATGATGAATTAGTGTATGATGTGATTTTGGGGTGAATGAAATATGTGTTATTTCTTGTGGTATATCGGATGGAAACTCGGACATAAATTCCGTAGCCGAATCCGAATGGACGGTAGTGCGGTTTGTACTCGGGATACAATTCCACGTACCACTCGAAAGACACACGTATTTTCTTTTATCCAAACTTGTGTTTGAGCATGATTTAATTGTTTAGTATGATATTTATTTTTCTATGCATAATTAGGATGTTTAATATGTTATAGTTTTATGCATGATTAATTGGTTGTTTCTAAGCATGATGTAGTCGTTTAGCATGATATTTATTTTCCTATGCATGATTAGGTTGTTTAACATGATGTTGTTTTATGCATGATTAATAGATTGTTCTTGAGCATGTTGTGTAGACTTGGTTAATATTGCACAAATCCATTTATTACAAATGACATAAGTAAGGGACCATTCCGAACCCAACGGTTTGAGGTCTTCCCTTGCGAGGGGTGAGTGCGGCCTTAAATCTCATTTTCCCGGTTCACACCGGGTGGCGACTCCATGTTATTTCGAAATCCCGACCGGGCCGCGAGCCCGGAACAGCAGCGTCGTCCAGTTCCTGTTGTCTACAGTCTGGCGACTCCACTGGGGATAGAGAATCGGCCTCGAAACATGTCTTGTAATGGTTGGATTTGTGTTTTAATTAACCATGTTTACTGTAAGTTTAAGGAATTTAATCAAAGGCATTGTTAGGGCTAGGTGATGTTTGGTGTCTTCCTTCACTCACTACCTTTTTACAAGGAAAAGCTGTGAAGGCACCTAGATAATCATTTTCCTAGGGGATGGTTGGTGTTTCCTTCACTCACTACCTTTTATAAGGAAAAGCTGCGAAGGCATCTAGATAATCATCTCATGTGATAGACTAATTTGGAGGACTCGTTGTTTATTCCTGTCACCAAGCGATAAGAGCCTAAGGGGCTTGGGTATCCACAGTGAGCCTCGCTCCGCCCTCCCTCTGGGGAATCTACAACGGGAAGTCCATTTGACAGTTAGTCACATACCTTAACTTGTTGACATATAAGGTGCACCTACTTGGTCGTTTGAACCCTTGAGTGGGGAGTCCTAGTTGTGGGTAATCCTTTGTCAATAAGGGTCTTTGTTTACATTCCTAAAACCTACACATAAACCGTAGTTTTATGACTCTTAGAAATTATTTACTATTGCTTGTGTTTTGGACCATTATCATTTGGATTCAGTTGGACTGATTGTCAACAAATGTGAACTTGTTGGGCCATTTAAACAGGGACAAGTTCATGTCCTTTGACCATTGGGCCAAAAGCTCCTAAAATGTCAATGGGCCATTCTGTGTTTGGGCTTCTTATTATTTGGAGTTATTTAGTTATATTATTGCCAAATATAAACTTGTTGGGCCTTTTTAACTGGGACAAGTTTGCACTGTGCAATAGTATGATAGAATACTTTGAAATGATAATAAGTTGATTTGTATATGTATTGCACACATCTTATACACCTCACGCATACATGCATCATGCTAACCCTTATGTTTCCAAAGCCATCATAGATACCTGTTGGGTTAGGGAAGGGAAAAGACTCACCAAGAAGCCAGTAGCAAGAATGAGTGAATCTGTCAACGAGGGATCCCGAATGGATCAGATTGAGGCAAATCTCACCAGAATGACAGAACAGTTGCAAGCACTTACTGCTGCCATGTCAAATATGGCTGCACCCCGGCTGGGGGAAGTTCTGAGAATGAGAGGCGTGAAGAGCCTCAGAACAGGGTAAATGATGATGCTCAAATATTTGATGATGATATGGCTGAATATGCTGCTGGGAAGATGGCTGGGAATCAGGCAGAAATACAGAAACTTCGTGACCAGATGGAGTCCGTTACCCGTAAACTGAAGGGGAAACATGAAGACTTGTGGATTATGATTCCATGACCTTTGAGGAACAATGCCTGCCTGCTCAGTTCAAGATGCCGGATATGGCCAAGTTCAATGGAAATGGGGATCCGAAAGTCCATCTCCGCCAGTACGTTTCAGTTATGAGTTCGGTGGGTTTATCGAAGCGGCAGGTGCAGAAAATGTTTGGCATGTCACTCGAGGGAGCTCCTGTTGTATGGTACCACAGTCTTGAGAAGAAAGTGAAGGAAGACTGGAGGGAGTTAGCTGATGCTTTCCTGAAGCAATATGTTACGGACTTGGAGATTGATTTGTCACTCCGAGATTTAGAGAACACTAAACAGAAGCCAGAAGAGAACTTCAAGGAGTATGTAGACCGCTGGAGGAGCCAGCTTTTAAAGATGCAGACTCGGCCCTCAGAGAAGGACCAGATAAAGCTGATCATCAAGGGCACTAAGCCCTCCATCTATGGCAAGTTGAGAAGGATGACCTCCATGATCACAGATTTTCGACAGTTGAGGGAAACTGTCATGGACATTGAAGAAGAGGAAACTGAGAATCGGAAGTTCTATAGTCTGAACAGAAGGGCTATCGGAGGATCCTCAGGTGCTAAGCCTGTTACTGCGGAGGTTGCGGCCATAAAAAACAGGCGGTTTTCTAACTTGGGCAGACCTTTGTCCAAGATACTGGAAAAGCTACTGAGGCAAGGGCTGTTAAAACCCCTGGAACCAAAACCACTCCCAAATCCTCCCCCATCAAACCTAAACATGAACCTCTTCTGCCATTTCCACCAACAGCATGGGCATGACACCGACAACTGTGCCCGGCTTCGCCATGAAGTCCAAGACCTAATAGACTCCCGTAAGATTCCCGACCCTGAAAAAGAACAACCAAACACTCACCGCAATCCCCTACCCAATTACACTCACTCCGTTCCCCCCACCTACTTACATGATCAACTCTGGCCTACCAGAAGACCTTGTCCTCCGAACCTTTGAACAAGCAGCCTTTTGCCTCGGTATTTGGGACAGTAATAGTGAAGATGGGGCAGAACAAAGGAGAGATTTCTGGGATGACTTCTCAAGTAGTGGTGAGGAGGAGGAAGTGAAAGGCATGACCCGGAGTGGGCGCTTTTACAATGATACTGCGGAGAAGGGAAAAGAGGTGCTGACAGACGGCCGAGAAGTGGCTGAGAATGTTGAGCCTGTTGAGGGAGACGTCGTGCTACGGCAATTGAAGAAGACCCGAGCACACTTGAGTATCTGGGAGTTGTTGTGTGCGTCTGGAGAGCACAGACGGGCTATGGTAGAAGCCCTGAGCAAAATAGTGGTACCTGAAGATGCTAATCCGGCAATGTTTGTGGGGTCGGTGCAGAAAGAGGCCCTGCAAATAACCTTCTCTAACGAAGAACTTCCGGCTGAGGGAAGAAATCACAACAGGCCTTTGTTCATCCGAGCTGAGGTAAAGGGCAAGAAGACTTCTTGCGTGATGGTAGATGATGGCTCTTCCATCAATGTATGCCCATTGAAAATTCTGGCAAGGCTGGGTATTAAGCCAACTGAGTTGAGTCCTTCTAACATGACTATCAAAGCCTATGATGATAGCAAACGAGGAGTCGAAGGTACTTTTACCGCAATAGTCAAGGTTGGTCCAGTTGAGGATGAAGTGGAGTTCACTGTGCTGGATATCCCAGCCACTTTTGCTTTGTTGTTGGGAAGGCCCTGGTTCCATAAGCTTGGGGGCGTGCCCTCTACTTTACATCAGATGATCAAATTCCCTTATGACGGGAAAATTGTCACTATCCGAGCCGAGGTGGATAATGCTGTAGCAGCTTTGGAAATACAACCTTTCACAAGGTTCCAAGTGTCAGCGACTTTTTGAGGAATGGGTGGATCCCAAGGTAGCCCGAATTATGGAGAAAATGAAGTTTGAGCCAGGACAGGGTTCGACACTACCAGATTTCAAAGGGCAGAACTCGTAAGGGTTTGGGATACCGTTCTGAGGAGGACAAACCCAAGGCCAAGAAGAAAGGGCTAAAGCTGATGGGGTGCTTTGTTAAGGCCTCGGGGTATCAAGGAGAACCTGAACCAGTGAAGGTGAACGGGATAGTGGTGCCCGGGTTTGAGATCTTCCAGGACCTGTTGGGAGAAAAGCCACTGATGGAAGAAGTTGCTAAAGAAGGAGACGAGTGGAAGGAAGAGTTGATGATGTTAGAAAGCCTGACCCTCGAAGAAAGTAAGAAGATTGAGGAAGACCCAACTGTAGGAGATGGGGCATCTATGGATGAGGAGGATGTTTATCTCTCTAACCTATTTGAATGTATTTCCGCATCTGCTAGCAATAAAGACGTTCATTTTGCTTACTTGTCTGAGTCTCTCAATTTGCATGACTTGAGCATATTTGACATCAACTCAACTAAAACAAACACATTCAACCTTGGCACATCTGAAAGCCCTAAGGAAATTCTGATTGCAAGTGAGGTTTCCCCTGAAGAGCGGAAGAGATTAGAAGAGACGTTAGTCAAATATGCTACAGTATTTGCCTGGTCTTATGAAGACATGCCTGGGGTTGACAGAAGTATCGCCCAACATGCAATACCGACTTATCCAAACATGAAGCCGGTGAAGCAGAAACTCAGAAGAATGAGGCCTGAGTGGGCCGAGAAAGTCAGAGAGGAAGTCAAAAAGCAGATAGATGTGGGATTCCTAGAAGTGGTGAATTACCCTGAGTGGTTGGCAAATATTGTGCCGGTGCCGAAGAAAGACGGTCAGAATGTGTGTGGATTACAGGGATCTTAATAAGGCTTGCCCGAAAGATGATTTTCCTTTACCGCACATAGACGTACTGGTTGACAGTGCGGCTTTATCTGCTATGTATTCATTCGCAGATGGATTTTCAGGATACAATCAGGTCCTATGGCTAAAGAAGAAGATAGGCATAAGACTGCATTTGTCACTGAATGGGGTACTTACTGCTGCTACAAGGTGATGCCATTTGGCCTCAAGAATGCGGGAGCTACTTATCAACGGATGGCCACTACATTATTTCATGATTTAATGCACAAGGAAATTGAAGTGTATGTGGATGACATGATGGTAAAGTCAGAGACGAGGGTTGGGCATATTGAAGCACTGGAGAAGTTCCTCCAGAGAGTCGAGAAGTACAACTTGCGGTTGAACCCCAAGAAGTGTGTATTCGGAGTGACGTCGGGTAAGTTGCTTGGCCATACAGTAGGAATGGGCGGAATAGAAGTAGACCCGGAGAAAACCAAGGCAATTACTGAGATGCCAGCACCGAAAACAGAAAAAGAAGTCAGAGCATTCCTGGGGAAAATCCAGTACATCAGCAGGTTCATTGCCAAGTTGACGTCGGTATGTGAGCCTATTTTCAAATTGTTGAGAAAGGACCAGCCATGAAGTGGAACGAGCAGTGTCAAGCAGCTTTCGACAGAATTAGAATATTTGGTGAAACCTCCTGTGTTGAGACCTCCGAGGCCAGGCATGCCCTTGATACTATATCTGGCCATAGAACCAGAAGCACTGGGGGCGATGATGGTACAGGCAGATGAGACAGGGGTGGAACATGCAGTTTATTATTTGAGTAAGAAGATGCTCCCGTATGAGGCTCGCTATCAAGAGGTAGAGAAGATTTGTCTAGCAGTGGTGTGGGCCTCCAGAAAACTAAGACATTATTTTCAGTCATACAAGATACAGGTAGTGGCAAAGGAGAATCCTTTGAAATATCTGCATTCAGTGCCTTCATTGATTGGGAAATTAGGTAGATGGTTGGTATTGTTGACAGAGTTTGACATTGAGTACCTCACCTCCAAGGTCATCAAAGGACGAGCCATAGCAGAGTTCCTGGCATTACAGCCCGTCGAAGGGGATCAGTACAAGTTTGAATTCCCAGATGAGGAGATTCAAGCAATAGCAATTCAGGGATGGAAGATGTATTTTGATGGAGCAGTGAACTGTAAAGGAGCCGGAATTGGCATTGTGATAGTGACCCCTGAAGGAGAAACCTTACCTATGGCCAAGAGGTTGACATTCGGTGTAACTAATAACATGGCTGAGTACGAAGCATGTGCTTTTGGATTAACTGCATTAATAGCCTTGAAAGCTGAGAATGTGGAGGTTTATGGAGATTCATTGTTGGTAATCCGACAGATGCAAGGAGAATGGGAACTGAAGGAAGAACGATTGAAGCCTTATTTATTTCATCTCAGGAACTTGGCACAAGCTCTCCATAACTGTAAGTTTCAGCACTTGCCTCGAGAAGAGAATCAGATGGCGGATGCATTAGCTACACTTGCAGCAACTTGGGAAAATCCAGAGAAACTGGTAATGAAGCCACTTGTATTGACGACGGCAAGCAAACCAGTTTATGAGATGGAAAGAATCCTAGAGGGGAAGTCGATGATGGAAAACCTTGGTATCATGACATTCAGAGATGTCTGGAACGCGGGGAACTCCCGGATGGAGCAAGCAGAAAAGACAGGTTAGCCATTCAGAAGTTAGCTTCCCAATATGTAATTTTGAAAGGGGAGTTGTACAAGAGACAAGCAAACGGTATCCAGTTGAAATGTTTGAGAAAAGAAGAGGCTCAACAGGTAATGAAGGAAGTACATGCTGGAGTATGTGGTCCGCACATGAACGGGTTGAATCTGTCACGCAAGATAGTGAGACAAGGTTTTTACTGGTCGACCATGGAGACAGACTGCGCAAAGCTAGTGAAGCATTGTCATGACTGTCAAGCACACGGCAATTTGAACCATTTGCCACACACAGAATTACGTGGATTGTCAGAGCCATGGCCTTTCTCAGCTTGGGGAATAGATATGATCGGAGAAATTCGACCGAATGCATCGAATGGGCATCGCTTTGTAGTAGTGGCCGTGGACTACTTCTCGAAATGGGTAGAAGCCGAGTCATTCCGTAATGTGACAGCAAAGCAGATGGCAAAGTTTATTGCTCGAAATCTTATTTGTCGGTATGGTATGCCGCACCATGTGGTCACGGATAACGGAGTTCAGTTTCAAGGAGAGACAAAGGCAATGCTACAGAAGTATGGGATAGGCCATCATAAGTCCTCACCATACAGGCCGCAGGCTAATGGAGCAGTTGAGGCAGCCAACAAGACAATTAAGACAATATTGGCCAAGATGACAGAGAACTACAAAGATTGGGCCGACAAACTACCGTATGCTTTGTGGGGATACAGAAACATCAGTAAGAACGGCGACAGGGGCCACACCTTACTCTTTGGTCTACGGAATGGAAGCAGTATTGCCGGTGGAAGTTGAGATACAGTCCATGCGGGTGTTAGTAGAAGCAGAATTGCCTGAACAAGAATGGGCTGCGCAGAGGCTTGAACAATTAGCATTGATGGATGAAAAGAGGTTGAAGTCCTTGCATCACATGCAGATATATCAGAAGAGGTTGGCACGGGCATTCAATAAGAAGGTGCGTCCTACTAAGATCAGAAAAGGTGATTTGGTGCTCAAACAGTCGAAGCCGTCGACAACAGACCCGAGGGGAAAGTTCAGGCCAAACTGGGAAGGGCCGTACATCGTCCAGAAGGTAATGGGAAATGGAGCAGTGAGACTGTCGGACTTAGAAGGGAATGAGTTCACCGAGCCGATTAATGTTGACAGACTGAAGCTGTACTTTGCCTGATGGAGAGAGGACTGAGTAGTCTCCTGTAGAAAACCTAACCTGACGGGATAGGAAACTCATGCATACATGCATACACATAACGTATTTTGCATTCTCTTTGTGTGTGTTTTGCTTTGTATTCACAGGTTGACCGAGCGATCACTAAGAGGACCGGCACACCTGCAGGTAACGCACTTGCCTTCTCTTCTGTTTTGTTTTGTTTTATCTTGTTTTGTTTTGTTTTGTTTTGTATTCAAAGGTTTTAAAGAAGAAAAAGAGAAGTCGGCAAAGACAAGCCAATCAGAAGCAACAACAGTACAGTCGGTTTCAGAAATGAATCGGTATTAGTCTCAGGGATTAGTCCCAGGGTTGAGGCCCATATCAGTCTGTTTCGGGGATGGACCCCATGGTTGAGGCCCATATTAGCATGAGTTTAGGGAACGGATCCCAAGGGGCGAAGCCCACATTGCCAGCAGTTGAAAGGAAGAATTCCTTGAAAAAAAAAAAAAATTGATGATATAGAGAGAAATCTTTGGTAGATAGACATATGTCCGGTGATGACATTGTATGCTGTAGGGAGAAACCCTAGAAACGATAAGTACGAGACACGCTCTCTTCCGGTATTCTGAATAGATTGATCTGAGTTAGACTCACGAGCACCTAATTACAGGATCCTAGCAGTAGAAACCTGAGTAGTTGGCGAGGTGACTAGTTGAAGAGATGACGTATTAGTGAATGACCGTTCGCCTGGGTGTCCACACTTGATTACTGATGCTATGATATATGATATGGTCAGAAATAAAAGAAAAAGTCTCTAAAAAAAAAAAAAAAAAAAATGGGCCGCCTATAACCAATAAGCGTGAAGCTACCCATGGGCGAGTATTAGGACCACCATGAGGAGAAATGCTACCTTAAAGGGTAGGCGTGTCAAGAAAAAAAAAGAAAATGAAAAAGAAAGAGAAAAAAAAAAAAAAAAAAAGAGAAAACCATATCATGTTGAGTATGCTGAAGTAATCACAGAATGTGATTAAGACATCCAGGTTGGTTAGACCCACTGGTTCGATTCTCTGAAACGAGATCACCAAGTTAGCTTACTTAAGGACTAAGCTGCAAAAGAACCTTAGCACACACACACTAGAGTCTAGTTCGGATCGCCCATTCAGACAATCGAAATTGAGTATATCAAGTACTTTGAAGGTTCTCTGTTTTTGACACGAAGCATTCGTTGAGGACAAAAATATGTCTAGCTATCAAGATTATCTCGTGAGAGGTAATAAATAGAATATCATCTTAGCTTGGGAACAAGGCCCATATCAGTCTTTGCCCGGTATGGCACTCTGCGGGTTGAGGCCCACATCATTATCAGTCTTTGCCGGGTACGGCACTATGTGGGTTGAGACCCACATCAATATCTATCTGTGCTAGGTATGACACTCTGGGGGCGAAGCCCACATTAGCTCCAGTATCAGCTCAGGGTCGTGACCCACATTATCAGTATAGTTTCAGGGATGAGTCCCGGGGCCGAGGCCCACTTCAGTTTCAGTTTCAGGGATGAGTCCCAAGGCCGAGGCCTATATCAATATCAGCTTGGGGGTATGACCCATATCACCATCAGCTTGGGGGCGAGGCCCATATCAGCATCAGTCGAGGGCCGAGGCCCATTTCAGTTTCAGTTTAGGGAACAAGACCCACAACTCAGTTCAGGGAACAAGACCCTCAACCAGTTCGGGAACAAGACCACCATTCAGGACAAAAGGGAACAAGACCTTCATCAGATTCGGGAACATGACCCTGGAGACGAAACCCACAATTCGGTATCATATCAGTTCTGCCAGGTACGACACGACCAACTCAATTCTCAATTATCAACAGTATTTTGGGGATGCGTCCCCGGGCCGAGGCCCATTTACCACCAGCGGTATTGGGATGCGTCCCAGGGTCGAGGCCCCCGTTGTCGGTTGCAGTTTGGGATGCGTCCCAGGGTCGTAGACCCACTGCATCATATATTCCATTTTGGGGATGCGTCCCCGGGCTGAGGCCCATTTTGTCAGCGGTATTGGGATGCGTCCAAGGTCGAGGCCCCCGTTGTCAGTTGCAGTTATTGGGATGCGTCCCAGGGTCGTAGACCCACTGCATCATATATTCCATTTTGGGGATGCGTCCCCGGGCTGAGGCCCATTTTGTCAGCGGTATTGGGATGCGTCCCAAGGTCGAGGCCCCCCGTTGTCAGTTGCAGTTATTGGGATGCGTCCCAGGGTCGTAGACCCACTGCATCATATATTCCATTTTGGGGATGCGTCCCGGGCTGAGGCCCATTTTGTCAGCGGTATTGGGATGCGTCCCAGGGTCGAGGCCCCCGTTGTCGGTTGCAGTTATTGGGATGCGTCCCAGGGTCGTAGACCCACTGCATCATATATTCCATTTTGGGGATGCGTCCCCGGGCTGAGGCCCATTTTGTCAGCGGTATTGGGATGCGTCCCAGGGTCGAGGCCCCCGTTGTCGGTTGCAGTTATTGGGATGCGTCCCAGGGTCGTAGACCCACTGCATCATATATTCCATTTTGGGGATGCGTCCCCGGGCTGAGGCCCATTTTGTCAGCGGTATTGGGATGCGTCCCAGGGTCGAGGCCCCCGTTGTCGGTTGCAGTTATTGGGATGCGTCCCAGGGTCGTAGACCCACTGCATCATATATTCCATTTTGGGGATGCGTCCCCGGGCTGAGGCCCATTTTGTCAGCGGTATTGGGATGCGTCCAAGGTCGAGGCCCCCCGTTGTCAGTTGCAGTTATTGGGATGCGTCCCAGAGTCGTAGACCCACTGCATCATATATTCCATTTTGGGATGCGTCCCCGGGCTGAGGCCCATTTTGTCAGCGGTATTGGGATGCGTCCCAAGGTCGAGGCCCCCGTTGTCGGTTGCAGTTATTGGGATGCGTCCCAGGGTCGTAGACCCACTGCATCATATATTCCATTTTGGGGATGCGTCCCCGGGCTGAGGCCCATTTTGTCAGCGGTATTGGGATGCGTCCCAAGGTCGAGGCCCCCCGTTGTCGGTTGCAGTTATTGGGATGCGTCCCAGGGTCGTAGACCCACTGCATTATATATTCCATTTTGGGGATGCGTCCCCGGGCTGAGGCCCATTTTGTCAGCGGTATTGGGATGCGTCCCAGGGTCGAGGCCCCTGTTGTCGGTTGCATTTATTGGGATGCGTCCCAGGGTCGTAGACCCACTGCATCATATATTCCATTTTGGGGATGCGTCCCCGGGCTGAGGCCCATTTTGTCAGCGGTATTGGGATGCGTCCCAGGGTCGAGGCCCCCGTTGTCGGTTGCAGTTATTGGGATGCGTCCTAGGGTCGTAGACCCACTGCATCATATATTCTATTTTGGGGATGCGTCCCCGGGCCGAGGCCCATTTTGTCAGTTGCAGGTATTGGGATGCGTCCCAGGATCGAGGTCCACTGCATCATCAACTAAGTTTGAAGCAGCAGGTAAGCCAAGTGGCAGCTGGCGAGCCAGGTAAGTAAAAATGCATTGCACGAACTTTGATAGGATTGTCACTGGCACACACTGAACAAATCCCATCAAAGTGGGGGCGACTGTAGGCATTGCATTTTCGTATACCGAACCCGATGAGGAGTCTTATAAGGAGGCACCGCCTTTTAGTCGTGGAGTTCGCGGAAAATGGCCGAAGGAAAGGTTAAGTCAAGAGATAATACGTTTCGGAATTAATTTGCTAAGTTCGCTCAGAGTTTGCTTGCTGAATGTTCGTTTCAAAGCGTATCTACAACCCAAAAAGCACCTAAACCCACATCCAAAGCCCATGAAACCAAAATAGATCAAACACACCAGCCCACCACCCATGAGGCCCACGACCATGACACCAAAATTCACCCTTCTTGCACTATTCAAACATGATTTATCCTTCCACCAATTTACTTTACACCTTTGATCTCACCTTTTACCTTGACACCTAATTTCCAAGGCATTATTAGATCAACCCCACATCATTTAGCCATCAAGCCCCACGCCCATCACAATCCCCTCTCATTTTCTTCATTTTCCATCACCTTTTTTTGAATTTTCAACAAAGGATCACAATTATACATTACCTTCCTTCCATTTCCAAACAAAACTTGTCATTTCATTTCCTTTCCTTTCAACCTTTATTGAATTTTCAACAAAGGATCACAATTATACATTACCTTCCTTCCATTTCCAAACAAAACTTGTCATCAAATTGATTACCTTTCATTATCACTTGCCAATCTCATTAATGCCCTCCATTTGCCTATTTAAACCTTCATTTTTCTGCCTTGGAAAAAAGGGAATACACATCAAGAAAAGATTAAGCATTTTAGAAGATCAAAACAACCCTCTATCCTCTCCACACATTCACGCCTAAGCCCCTTTCACTGCCCTCCATTGCCGAATTTTAGCCACCATTCACAGCCCTAAAACACACCAAAATAAGCCTCAAATAAAGCCCTAAAGTCGCACTAAACACTCTCCAAACACAGCCCCATTCGCAGCCCCAAAACAGTCCCCAAAAACGCCCCCACTGCACCTTGAACTGACGCATCTTCACCTTCTGTTCTGGTCAGTTTTGGCTGCGACTTTAGCCAGCAAAACAGCCCTAAAATCACCTCCATTTTCCTCCTCAAACCAGTACACAAGTTGCCTCATCAAACCCTCATCATTCACACCCAAACAGCAGCTCATTACACTCAAAACAGTGACCAAATTCACCAAAACAGTGAGCAAAACACTGAACTCGAAATCCTTTGAGGAACCAAGCAAACGGCCATCCAATACCCCTCCAAATCCACCAAAACAAACTTATATTCATTACCAACCAGTGGGCAAAGCACGAAGACTTGGAACGCAGCGAAGTGGACTCAAAACAGCGAGCGAAGTGGCAAAACAGTGAGCGAAACACTGCAACAGTGAACCGGTGCGATCGTGGTGACTTAGCCTTTCCGACGGCCGTGTAACGTGTCTCCGAGCAACGAAAAAAAAAGGTTAGACCTGAGGGTTTATAATAAAAAATTTTCTCACATAAAATAATAATTTAAAAATGTATTTTATGGTATTTTAGCATGAGTAGTTAACTTGGCATGTTGTTGGAATTGGCTCACATGAAATAATGACTTAGAATGGTTATTTAAGCATGTTATTAGAATTAGTTTACATGAAATGATGAATTAGTGTATGATGTGATTTTGGGGTGAATGAAATATGTGTTATTTCTTGTGGTATATCGGATGGAAACTCGGACATAAATTCCGTAGCCGAATCCGAATGGACGGTAGTGCGGTTTGTACTCGGGATACAATTCCACGTACCACTCGAAAGACACACGTATTTTCTTTTATCCAAACTTGTGTTTGAGCATGATTTAATTGTTTAGTATGATATTTATTTTTCTATGCATAATTAGGATGTTTAATATGTTATAGTTTTATGCATGATTAATTGGTTGTTTCTAAGCATGATGTAGTCGTTTAGCATGATATTTATTTTCCTATGCATGATTAGGTTGTTTAACATGATGTTGTTTTATGCATGATTAATAGATTGTTCTTGAGCATGTTGTGTAGACTTGGTTAATATTGCACAAATCCATTTATTACAAATGACATAAGTAAGGGACCATTCCGAACCCAACGGTTTGAGGTCTTCCCTTGCGAGGGGTGAGTGCGGCCTTAAATCTCATTTTCCCGGTTCACACCGGGTGGCGACTCCATGTTATTTCGAAATCCCGACCGGGCCGCGAGCCCGGAACAGCGTCGTCCAGTTCCTGTTGTCTACACAAATCCATCCAATTTAATTTATCTTGCTCAAAATCAAGTTTGCCCAAATTTTAGCCCTAACATTTTTCATGCTTTTAACCTAAGCTCTTGATGCCATTGTAGGAGTTCTATAGGTCCCAAGATCAAAACTCAACATGAATCATAAACGAATACAACGACGAAAGTGCGGAATACTTACATCGAGCGGTTGAGAGACGATTTGGCAACAAAAACGAACTGAAATTCTGCTCACTGCCCACTGCTCATGTGCGCCCACTGCAGCTGTTTGTGCTTCTGTTTTGCGCCATTTTGATCAAGAAAAACGAGCTCCAAGTTTCATCAAAACGTTCCTTGCTCATGGGTATACTTCCCTTATCACCTTGGCATGATCCCAGAGTGTGCTAGCACACTTGTTTTGCCACAAAACGCACTGCTTCCCTCCATTTTGTTCACGGCAGTCCAAGAAAAAACCAGAACAGAAATGGCGTGAGAGAGAGGATAGGAGAAGAAGAGGAGAGAGTTGCTTATTTCAATTTTCTATTTCTCTTTATTTGTTTCAAAAACCTGAGAAGCAAAATGAAAAGCAATGATGAGATATCAAATACCAAAATGAATTTTTAATTAAAAAACCCTTCAAAAACCGTGAAAGGTTTTCCCTCCAAAGGAAAATTCATCATTTGCCATCATTATCTCACATTGAGAATAGAGACAATGTATCATCCCATAAAGGTGACTAGATACATCCATCATCTATTCGTGTCAAGTAATGAGACTTCGCGATGTGATTTGCGGATCCTACTCGTTTCAAAATACAAATGTGTCCGCAAACACTTTCGGGCTCAATTTCGCTAATTCCGAATTAACGAATTTCCGTCGCGATGAGAACTAAATAATTACGCATAGCGAAATCACTATTCACGTCGCTAACGAATTAATTCTAAATTAATTCGCTCACCCGAATTAAAATCTAATTTTAATTCCGCGTCGAAATCTAATTTCGTTTAATATATCAAATATATTAATTCCTCGATTAATTCCAAATCAATGTTTCTCTCTCTTCAATTGATATTTTATCCTAGATAAAGTGTCTCCGAAATTAATCCCAGATTAATTCTCTCTCTCATCATATTAATCCCAGATTAATATAAGTGCAAGTCATACGTCATCGGTGAATATTTGGGAAGCGACCCATGAGATCCCCGGATATGTTGGCAGTAAATACGGTCGTCGGTGTATCCGAATCACGTACGTACCAAGTACTACGTTCTACCGATTTATGAGACAAGGTCGACTCCTAGCAAAGCACCAAGTCTTCCCATTTCTCCGGACATATTCTCATAAGAATATTAAGATCTGTATCAAGCGTTGTATATGATTGTATTGTGCATATCGGCCCAGTATCGGATAGTCACATGCTAGGCCTGGGGCTGGATAAGTGTCTGCCCCGTACGAAGCACATGTCGGATGTCTGGTAACTAGTCTCTATAATCGGATATACATGACCTTGTCATAATATCCCGATGGCCGCGCAGCACTTAAGAGCACTAATACCGTATCCTGCATGACATCATCTCCAATATGACTGAAGTGATACTTCCGTCTTGACATCACACCCAATACACTACGACTCTCTGATAAACCCAGAAGAGGTGTACGCAGAACCGGTTAAAGCCTGTACCACCAAGACCAAAGTCAATCGATTATCGTAAGTATTAGCGATGTAAGTCTCAGGTTAAGACTATACACACCTACCTTGATTTCGGCCTCCCATAGACACATAGTCATAATACCAATGGGATTCCGAAGGGTCTATCCAGAGCGAAGCTGTTTCCCGTACCATCGGTGAAACACGACCTCCTATCGCACTTGCATAAGTCTCCAACACTTATATATATGAGAACTATGCCGTTGTGCCCTCACAACGCACACAAGTGCAATACTAGCCTATTCCGCATTATCGATGTCCAGTCTCGATAATACTCCGGCTAGGGATATTTAATGATTAATCCTTCGGGGACTGATACTGTCTCATATCATTCTCAGTCCAGGAACTAATCATAGGGACCTCTCTTCATTTATATATATCTATGGTGATCTAATCACAAATGATGAGAGTGCAATTTCCTTGTCACATAGTTAATTTGCAACAACAACACAATGATCTGTGCAAATAGTGACGCTATGGGTCATTTTGTCCAACAATCTCTCACTTGGCACATAGCCAGTCACTCAAGTGTTCCACACCTGAACTATGTACGGTTCGCTCAAATTGCTGAGGAAAGGTTTTCGTCAGCGAATTTGTTTAATTATCGTCTGACGCGATTTACACGATCATCACTTCGCCATGATGTATGATCCGAACGAATCAGATGAATATCGAAGTATATATCTGGATCGTCGATGAGACCTTTAATTCCTTAGCCTGTCCTGACGCCTAGCTCAGCCGCTAACAAAACTATATCTAATCTAATTAGATTTATTTTCGACCCAAATGGCTTCTATTGCTGCCTCAGCTGCAGCAATAATCCGCATTTGTTGTTTATTCGGCAACAGTTATCTTGCTCGGAATATTTCCAGCTCATTATCCCGTTATTCAAACTTTATAGTACCGTAGTATTTAATTGTTTGGAAACTTGCAGCAGTGATCCCAGTCACTTCAAGTTCTCCTTCTCCATAGTTTAAGACAACATCTTTAGTTCTCTAAGATACTAATAGATGTTCTTAACTTCAATCCAGTGACTATCACTTGGATTGATCTGATTGTGACTCCATATGCTCGAAGCGTATGAGACACCAATACAAGTACATTTTAAATGTACAATTTCCCAGAGAGTGTTAACAACTCCAAATCTATCCCAGTAGATCTTTATTCCTTGAATAAAGGTTATTACTCCCCAGAATTCTACGGAGAATTTCTATTGAAAGAATATCCATGAAAGCCAAGCTTTCACCAATTGTTTTATGGGAATTTCATTGTCAGTGCCCTCTCCCACTAACCTCCTTATATACACAAGAATTATTTCGTTTTGAGTCAAATCATAAATCATTATGATTATTTCAAAACGACAGTTCCAAAAACCTTATGCTTGCTTCAATCCAAACATGGATCGAATAACCCGCAAACCTTGTTTGTTGGTTATACAAAATCGTCAGGATGTTCTAATCATCCTCCAAAAGGTTTCCTTTTCAGGAAAGCGATTTTGATCTGTAACTGACACATTTCATAAATGAAATATGCAGTTATCAACAAGCATCTTCAAAATGGATTTACCATGGCAACAGGTAAAAGGTTGAACCGTTATTAACACAATGTTGATAACGATACCTTTCCATCAAAAGCCCAGCTTTATACGTTGGTATGTTGCCTTCCATGTATGTCTTCCTTGAAGACGTTTAATGTACCAATAGTCACAATGCCTTGTGGTACAACAACTAGTATCCAAAATAGTTGTTATACATGGAATCCATTTTGGACTCATGGCACTTTGCCAAAATAGGGAGTTCATACCTTGTATCATTTTCTCGTACGTAGTCGGTTGGTATTCCTCAATAAGATTTACATCTTTATGAGGTTAGATCAGAAACCCATACCCTAGGTTGTTTTCTGACTCTATCCGATCTACCCTGTTCTTGTGTATTCGAAGATTAATGGTATAGATTCATCATAGATGAACTATTTATGTTCCATTAAGGACTTCGTGCCTTGAATAGTATTACTTCAATTTTCATCGAGTATCACTATCCACCCACTGACCACTGCATATCGGTATTCCTCTCAGGAAAACCGCATGGTGAGCAACAATCATATTGTTCTCATGTGAGATTTACAAGTACTATACTTAAGGTTTCTGTAGGCATTTCATTTTCGCATACCGAACCCGATGAGGAGTCTTATAAGGAGGCACCGCCTTTTAGTCGTGGAGTTCGCGGAAAATGGCCGAAGGAAAGGTTAAGTCAAGAGATAATATATTTTGAAATCATTTCGCTAAGTTCGCTCTCAGTTCGCTTGTCGGATCTTCGTTTTGAGGCAGTTCCTTGGCCCAGAATCACCGCAAACCCTTCCAATTCCCACCTATTGACCTCACTTTTACCTTGACACCAATTTTCCAAGACATTAAATGCATCATACCCCACGCCCATGACCTTATAGCCTTCCTTTAGTTATTTTCAACACAATTATCACCATTTTTTCAACAAAGCCATCAATTACACCAACCTTTCACCATTTTCAACAAAGCCATCAATTACACCAACCTTTCACCATTTTCAAACAAAGTTTGCTAACCTAATTTATTTCC
>SKCR01024671.1:0-19915 GCA_019454045.1 Zanthoxylum bungeanum
TTTGCTCCGGATGCCAGTTTTGCCGTGGGGAAGCCCCATGTTGCCAGCTTTGCCGTATTTGTCATGAGGTTGTGCATATAGATGAATAAACAGATTTATCTTACAGAGTATTTTTGAGCAGAAATGAGTTTATGAGAAATGAGATTTATGATATGAGTTTTATGAGAAATGAGATTTATGATTTGAGTTTTATGAGAAATGAGATTTATGATTTCAAGTAAATGTTTGAGATATCGATTTACAGCTTATGTGATTTATATATATTATGAAAGACTTGTTCGATCCACTTTGTTACTTGATTATCCACGGCACTGAGCTGTGATCCATTGCACTAAGCGTGAGCTTACCCCCCCACTCCTTAACATTTCAGGTTCAGCAGTTTAGTAGATCGTTCTTTCATCTGCTGTTTCGTCATCATTCCTGCCAGTAGAGAGAAAGGTTGTGCCAACAGTAGAGTGTCTTGTTATGTTTTGAGACTGTATTTCTAGATATGTATTTCTTGGAAGAATTTGTTATGTGATTATAGGCATTGAGCCTTTAATTGATACTGAGGTTATTGTGTTTCTTTTATGGATATCATGTTGAGTTGGATCATGGAGATCCTAGTTTTATGATGAGAATTTATTTTTCAGTTTAGATTTTTCCTTGTATTTGGAGGATTAGTCCATATTACAGGGGAAACTCTGCCAGTTTCTAGTCTCTGTCTCACCCCTACTCTACCTAAGGGGACGGGTGTGACAAATTTGGTATTTATATATATGATGTATATTTTCAAAACAAGAATGAGCATAACCCCTCAAGCTTCACAACTAATTGAAATGTTTCTGATATTAAAATTAAACAAAACCCCCGTATCTTCTGTAATACTTTAAAAAAAAAAAATGAAATGAAAGATAAGCAGTGGGGCATAAGACAATAAAAAAAAAAAGTTTTGCTTTTGGAAAGATTTTAAAAGAGAGAGTGGCAGACGTGTGGGAATTAAAAAAAAAAACTTATTTCTCTCTCTTCTATTTTTTCTTCTTCTTTCTTCTCTCACTGCCAATTCTTCAAACCGTCGCCGCCGCTTCCCCGCCGGCCATCAGCCGCCACGCGCCGGACCGCCTGAAATCTGCCGCCGTCAGCTTTCCATCGCCGCCGAGATCGAGCCGATCGGACGCCGGACGCTCCTTCACGCGCCGTCGGAAGATGACGAGTCGTCGCCATCGTTTCTATATTTTCCGGCCACCTCCGGGCACTTCTGACGGCCACCTCCGGCGAGTGAACACTTTTCAGGCCGAGATCTTTCCAACGGCAGTGGTCACTTCTCGATCCGACATCGTTTGGGTTGTTTTCCGTTTTGTAATTACCGGTAATTCGGGAATATTACTGGAATTTGAGATCCGACCGTTGGATCGGCGATCCGGACATATCAGATTGTTGCTCTCGATTATACGAGTGTTTTGGTATATATATCCACCGTTGAAAGTATCTGGATGTGGGGCCCGCATTTTGGTCGTGGGGTCCGATTTTCGTGGTGGGGCCCGCTTGCCTCGTTAAACGTATCAGCAAGTTCCGAAGCTGTCGCTGTGGTCCTTGAGAGGTTCGCTGACCATTGGATCTTTCTTTGAGAGATTTGGAGATCGTTGGAGCTCGATTCTTGGCGAGGATATAAATTTATTCAGAGCTTTTGCATGGATAGAGGTAAGTACACTCTGTGGTGATTCTCTTAACATATTGTTTGATGGTTGATGGTTGTTGTGAGAGTCGGTATATATATAAATATAATGGTATATTATAATTATATATATATATTTATATTAAATATATTTTGTTGAGATATAATATTGAGATATTGAAAGCATGATAAATATGAAATCATGATTATTGAGATGAGATTGATGGATTGGATGTGAGATGTGATTGTGTTTGATGATGTGTGCTGTTGTGTTACGTTGCCGGGTTTGGTATAATAGTGGTTGGATTTGAGATGAGATGTGATGATACATCAGATGATATGAGATGATAGAAAACCTTGGGAGCTGTCATTGAGGTACTCTCCTACTGGTTATGATATGGGAGAGTACGGGGGCTTCCTCATTGAGTATATTTTACTCACATTTTACAAGTTGATATGGTTGGAAACCTTGGGAGTTGTCATTGAGGTACTCTCCCATTGGTTTCAATCCTTTGTTATACTAGACCCGGAGTAGCAACCATGTTTGATGGATGTTTGTATTGTTGTGGGATGATTGTTGTGATGACATTATAATATATGATATTTACATATATTGTATTAATATAAATATATATATACATATATATTTATATATGTTCGTTGGAAAATTGATTGAGTAATCAGTAGCATGAGAACATAATGGTGAATACTAATTTGAGATATAAATGGCGAATACTATGAATTGAAATATTGAGTACTATGTGATTTTGAGATGAGTTGATGGATGTAATGAGATGAGATGTGTTGTTGTGAGTATGTTCTGCCTAAGATAGCTGTTATATATATCTTAACTGATATTTCAAATATTATATATATATAATATATATATATATATATATATATATATATATATATATATATATTCCTATTTTGTTGGTGAGGTCATGTTGAGAGAATGAGTGCTTACTTGCTGAGCTTTTTAAGCTCACTCCCCTCTTCCCCAAACATTCCAGGTAGTTCGCGAGCACAACAGGAGCAGTACCAGATTGGGATCCACGTGCCACCGTTGTATTTAAGGGTTGGTCCAGACATTTGAGTCGTCACTTGTATATTATTAAAACATATTGTAAACTATGTATTTGATGTATATTCCATGTATTTGTAATTTATGATGTATTATTGTGTGAGATCAAATGGTGGGTTTGTCGTATAGAGTGCTCGAGCTGAAGTTGATCGCGGACCTCTTTCTAGGGTTGGGCCCGCCCTAGGGAGGGGGTCGTGACAGATTTGGTATCAGAGCTTAAGGTTTTAGGTTATGTAGACACGTTGCATTGGTTGAGGGTATTAAAAGGGTAGTTTTGTGTCCGTAGAAAAATGTCTGGACGTGGCCGTGGTACTGGTACTCAACGTGGGAGAGGGATAGTTTGACGATACGCGAGAATGACGTGTAATAGTGTAGAGAGACCTCACACACAGCCGATAGATTTTGAATTTGTTATAGCTTATTTGGCGTTTATCCGATTGTTGAGGATAACAAGGAGTTTAGACTTATACCATCAGTAGTTTCGACAGTTGCCATTTTCGCTATTTCCATAAGTTGTATCTGACGTGATTTCTACAGTTGCACCTAATGTGAAATTTTTGTCGTAGTTATAACATCATCGTGAGTGAGTAAGTCGAAGACATTAGAATTTTGGTGTTTGAGAAAGAAGGAAGAAGAGTTTATTGACACTTTTGTATAAGCAAACAAACGCCACAATACCAAGTAAAGCAACAAAATATAAGATTTATGATTACATTATGGAATATAACAACTTGGTTGTGTTGCAAGGACAGGATCATCTTCGAATTGATAATCTTCCCATTGACGTTTCGCATGTAGAGACATAGGAATGAGACCGTCGATGACTTGGATTTCGAGACTGTCAGGAAACTTGATTTTGTTGTAGCCTTGAACGATACTTCTATATGATTTTTCGATAGTAGTGAAGATTTGCCAATCTTTATCATTGGTATTACTTTCTAGACTTCGACGGACTGAGTCTGCGGAGAGAGCTCTAAGATCACAGGATTGACGAAAAGTAATATCTTCTGGGAAAATATCATCGTATCCATAGTAAGCTCTAAGCTTTGGTCTAGATGGCCAATTACTGAGTCTCCAATTAGTGAGTTGATGTGATGGTATGATTCTTATAAGATGAATTGGGTGATAAATGAGTGAATAGTCATCTGACCATTCTGGAGTAATGGTTTCGATCCAGACAGTAATACTTTTGTGGCGTTTATACCAACGATATAAGATATTACTGACGAAGGGAGGAAGCTCACTTAGGCTGGCTTTTGAGATACCAGGATAGTTGGGATGGATTGGACTTGGTCCAAGAATAAATCCATTTAGGAAACCGAGTTCAAATAAGGTGCCAAGACTCCACTGGCAATGATTGAAGAAATCCTGACTGTTGATGATAATCGTGGAATGGAATTTATGATAACCACAGTGAACAATCGCAGAATTATTTTTGTATTGGATTAAACCATCTGTTTTACCATTCCAAATGGTTCTAAGAATGAAACACCATCTCAAGAAGTTTGTAGGAACTCTTGCCACGATATCCATTGCAATCTCTTTGGGCAAAAGAGCGGATGGAGCTTCATTAAGACATTTGTAAATATCTCTCCAAAGGTCTCGAACATATTTAGAGTCTATAATTGCTCGATCAGTGACTGGCCATTTACAAAGCTTTTGGTATATTACTTTAGCTCTGGCAGATTTTGAATAGGAATTATGATTGCAGAGGAGGATGCCATGGAAGAAATTTGAGTAATTCCCTAAGAACATATGCATCTTATTATAGGGAGTGATATCAATAATTTCTTTATGAAAAGACGTTTTCACAGTATCCATCCATAATTGGAAAGGATAATAATTATCGCGATGATAAGATGTAAGGCAGAAATATGAGGGACTTGGAAATCCTCTTTTTAGTAGTGGGAATCTTAAGGTGGTGGATTTTGCGAAAATTGCTAAAAACTCTTTACAGTTGGTGTTTATACGGGGCCCTAGTTGGAGCCTTTTCCTTTGGAGACAAGATAGTCGGTTCGTCAGTCGGGGCACAAGTGAGAATAATGATAATAATTGGAGGTATTATTCATATGATAGTAAGTGTGAAATGTATAATGATAGTTAGAGTTTGAAATATGTTTCCATTCAGAAATATCTGAATTCTGGTGATAGATACGTTGGATGGAGTTTTTAAGTAACTGTGGTTGTACTACTGTTTATATTCAGAAAAGATTAATGAAGTTACTGATACACTGAGTGGGATGAATGTGAGTTAATTTTTGAACGTTAGACAGAGAATGTTCGAGGAGATGACATTGATATGTTTGACTTTTGGATTGTTCAATAGTGGGAGTATTCTTGTTTATATGAAGGTTCGACCCACACCATTAGATAGAATTATTATAGCACAAGGCAGTTTGACCAATGTGGAAAATTAGAGAGCCGAGATTGTGAGGAATGGGGACTACTATTTTCAGATTGAGTTCAGAGAATGTATAATTATTAATGATAAAGTCGTGATACCAAATACGAGAAAGCTCAAGTGGGAGATCTGGGGTGAGACATATGATGATCCTTATTACATGAAAACTGAGAGCACTAAGATGTATCAAGAGAAGACTTAATGGTGGTTGGGAATGAAGAGAGAGATTTAAGTGTTTATACCTCGGTGTTTAGTTTGTCAGTAGGATAAAGGAGAGCGTCAGCATCCAGTTGGAATACTTCAGTCTTCACCTAGACCTGAGTGGCCATGGAAAATATCGTGATGGATTTTGTGGTATGGTTGTCGAGGACGCGGTATGGTTATGATGCAAATTGTGTAGTGGGAAATCGATTGCATAGGTCCGCTCATTTTTTTTAGCGATTCGAGTTACGTGGGAACCAGAGAGACTAGTGATATTTAGTTGTGGAGCAGATTGTACGATTACATAATGTACCCTTACCGATTATATTCGATAGAGTTATCGGATTTACCTTTTCTTTTCGATGGTATTCGGAGTTCATTGTTTCCGCTATTTTCTCGAGTTTGATGGTTTCTCTGTTTTCACTGCGTTTCGCAGTATTTCTGGTCGCAGTATTGGTTTACTGGTTTACGGTGGTTTGAGGCGATTTCTGGGCTGTTTCTCTCGGTGGTTACTGGCAGTTTCTAAGACAGATGTTTGGTAATACATAGGAAGATAACTGGGCAGAATTTTTGGTAAATAAAAGGGGTTAAAACAGTACAGTTTGGCTTGAATAATGAGGGCTTATTTCAGCAGTAATAATTGGCGTGAAGTGGGGGGTGCAGTGGGCGTGTTAGGTGGCTGCAGTGTGAGGGCGTGAATGTGGCTAGTGGGTTGCTACGTGTGTGATAATTGCGTGAGGGTGGCTAGGTGAAGTAATGGGGCTCACACGAAGGGCTTATAAGCAGGTCTGAGGTGTGTGTTTTGATTAATGGGAGTTGGGGGTGAACATTTGCATTTGATCGAGTTTGCTTATAAGTATAGCTTTTTAACTAGAATCGACATGACTCCATTTAAGGCTTTACGAGAGAGGCGATTTAAGACTTTTGTTGGTTGGGGCGAGTTTGGAGATGGACAGATTCTTGGCTTAAACTAGGTAGATATGACATCTGAGGATCAGGTTCATCCGGACGAGATTGTTAGTTGAGTAGAATTAATAGAAGAGTTTTGTAAACAGTAGTAGGTATGATCTCGAGTACCAAATTAGGGATACAGTATTCTTGAAAATTTCTTATTGGGAGGGAGCATTGAGGTTTGGCCGGAAGAGAACGTCTTCTCCGAGTTGTAATGGTTCTTTTGAGATTTTGAAAAGAGAGGAAAAATGACGTATCGTCTAGCATTACCATCGAAATTAGAAATGGATCCATAAAGTGATTCACATATTCGTTTTAGCGAAGTTAGTACCAAACTATTGTCACATTTTAGAAAGTTAACCGTTGGGCCTGAGCAAGAGCTTGACATATGAAGATCAGCCCGTGGAGATCATAGATCAAAAGATTCGAGAGTTGAGATCCAGATGTATTTCTCTTATAAAAGTTTTGTGGAATAATCATCACATTCAGGATACGACTTGGGAAGTGGAACATGATTTGAAGGAGGAATATCCGGAACCATTTGAGGATTGAGAAATTTCGGGGACGAAATTTTTGTAAGGTGGGTAGATTGTAATACTTTAAAAAAAAATGAAATGAAAGATAAGCAGTGGGGTATAAGACAATAAAAAAAAAAGTTTTGCTTTTGGAAAGATTCTAAAAGAGAGAGTGGCAGACGTGTGGGAATTAAAAAAAAAACTTATTTCTCTCTCTTCTATTTTTTCTTCTTCTTTCTTCTCTCACTGCCAATTCTTCAAACCGTCGCCGCCACTTCACCGCCGGCCATCAGCCGCCACGCGCTGGACCGCCTGAAATATGCCGCCGTCAGCTTTCCATCGCCGCCGAGATCGAGCCGATCGGACGCCGGACGCTCCTTCACGCGCCGTCGGAAGATGACGCGTCATCGCCATCATTTCTACATTTTCCGGCTACCTCCGGGCACTTTTGACGGCCACCTCCGGCGAGTGAACACTTTTCAGGCCGAGATCTTTCCAACGGCAGTGGTCACTTCTCGATCCGACATCGTTTGGGTTGTTTTCCGTTTTGTAATTACCGGTAATTCGGGAATATTACTGGAATTTGAGATCCGACCGTTGGATCGGCGATCCGGACATATCAGATTGTTGCTCTCGATTATACGAGCATTTTGGTATATATATCCATCGTTGAAAGTATCTGGATGTGGGGCCCGCATTTTGGTCGTGGGGTCCGATTTTCGTGGTGGGGCCCGCTTGCCTCGTTAAACGTATCAGCAAGTTCCGAAGCTGTCGATGTGGTCCTTGAGAGGTTCGCTGACCATTGGATCTTTCTTTGAGAGATTTGGAGATCGTTGGAGCTCGATTCTTGGCGAGGATATAAATTTATTCAGAGCTTTTGCATGGATAGAGGTAAGTACACTCTGTGGTGATTTTCTTAACATATTGTTTGATGATTGATGGTTTTGTGAGAGTCGGTATATATATAATATAATGGTATATTATAATTATATATATATTATATTAAATATATTTTGTTGAGATATAATATTGAGATATTGAAAGCATGATAAATATGAAATCATGATTATTGAGATGAGATTGATGGATTGGATGTGAGATGTGATTGTGTTTGATGATGTGTGCTGTTGTGTTACGCTGCCGGGTTTGGTATAATAGTGGTTGGATTTGAGATGAGATGTGATGATACATCAGATGATATGAGATGATAGAAAACCATGGGAGCTGTCATTGAGGTACTCTCCTACTGGTTATGATATGGGGGAGTACGGGGGCTTCCTCATTGAGTATATTTTACTCACATTTTACGAGTTGATATGGTTGGAAACCTTGGGAGTTGTCATTGAGGTACTCTCCCATTGGTTTCAATCCTCTGTTATACTAGACCCGGAGTAGCAACCATGTTTGATGGATGTTTGTATTGTTGTGGGATGATTGTTGTGATGACATTATAATATATGATATTTACATATGTTGTATTATAATATAAATATATATATACATATATATTTATATATGTTCGTTGGAAAATGATTGAGTAATCAGTAGCATGAGAACATAATGGTGAATACTAATTTGAGATATAAATGGCGAATACTATGAATTGAAATATTGAGTACTATGTGATTTTGAGATGAGTTGATGGATGTAATGAGATGAGATGTGTGTTGTGAGTATGTTCTGCCTAAGATAGCTGTTATATATATCTTAACTGATATTTCAAATATATATATATATATTATATATATATATATATAATATATATATATATATATATATATATATATTCCTATTTTGTTGGTGAGGTCATGTTGAGAGAATGAGTGCTTACTTGCTGAGCTTTTTAAGCTCACTCCCCTCTTCCCCAAACATTCCAGGTAGTTTGCGAGCACAACAGGAGCAGTACCAGATTGGGATCCACGTGCCACCGTTGTATTTAAGGGTTGGTCCAGATATTTGAGTCGTCACTTGTATATTATTAAGACATGTTGTAAACTATGTATTTGATGTATATTCCATGTATTTGTAATTTATGATGTATTATTGTGTGAGATCAAATGGTGGGTTTGTCGTATAGAGTGCTCGAGCTGAAGTTGATCGCGGACCTCTTTCTAGGGTTGGGCCCGCCCTAGGGAGGGGGTCGTGACAGATTTGGTATATAAACTTGTGATATCACGTCACTCTCACTCATGTTTATGTTACACTAAAGAATTAGTGGTGGAGAAAAAGTTGCCCTTGTGGTGAATTAAGTTTTAATATAGGTTTTTCTAACTATAAATTTATCAATGCATATGCATGATCTGTGGAATACTTTTTCATTATAACAGTGTCAACCCCCAACATATTGATCGGGATTTTCACACCTTACGCAAGCACACATATCGCTCAAGTAGTATAAATGTTATCATTGGGGACGATCTGCATGGTATCTCTAAACTTAAGACCTCTCTTCAGTAATATTTTGAGAAAAAAGGACCTTGGTAATCTTATTTACATTCTTGGTCTTGAGGTACTCTATGATCAGACTGGCTAATATCTATCTCAAGCTAAGTACGCTTCTGATTTACTGGCTCGGACGGGGTTGACTGATAGCAAGACCACCTCTACCCCTCTAGATCCCCAAATTAAACTTGATGTCACCGATGGTAACCCTCTTCCTCATGTTACTCTTTATTATCAGCATGTTGGAAGCTTGGTTTATTTTACAGTTATTCGGCCTGATATTGCCTATGCAGTTCATGTTGTTAGCCAGTTTATGTCTACCCCCGCCCTGCTCACAATGATGTTGTTCTTCATTTACTCTGCTACATCAAGGGAACATTATTCCATTATTTATATATATATTTAGATTTACCTTTCCTATTTTAATTTTCTTGTATTGCCTATAAAAAGTCTGTTACATTGTAATTATATTTAGATTGAAATACAAAGATTATTCAACTTAATCTCTAACACAATTGAAACGGTATGTTTTAATTTTGTTGTGAAATGTTAATGTATCTAAATTAACTCTAAAGGTGAATGTTATAATTGAAAGGATATGTTTTGTTGCCAAATATTAATGTGTCTAAATTGACTCTAAGTTTTAGTGATCACAAGTGTACAAATCAAAAGATAGTATATTAAAGAAAGTACGAATTTATCGTTTTCACATGGATTAGGTAATTCTGAAATCTTTTCTAAATTAAATTAGAACCTGTTGCAACGAAATTGTAAAATATGAACAAGTTGAATTAATATGAAAAATAAAACATTAAAAAAGTAAAAGCAATGAAGTAACGGAAGTTGGAACCGGTCACGGTTCCGGTTCCAACCGATTCCGGTTCCATTTCCGATTCCGGAACTGGAATCGTAATATTATCCATTCAAATTTCTTATAGTATCCAAGTGAATTATAAACATATATAATTTAAAAATGCACTTCACAAATACATTGCATTCAAAATTCATATTTAAATTAAGCCTAATATTAACAATTTTCAACTTCATTATCATTCAGTAGACTATCGAATTTTGTATTAGCAACCCCTTAAATATCTCGACTCTCTAAGAACAATAATGATATGCGCACAATAAATTGTACAATTAATTATATAATCATGTGTATTTAAAAAATATATATAAAAAAAAAAAACTAAATGAATTAATTAACTGAACTGTTGACTGTACACATCGTTTTTTCATTCTAAGAACACCACATATATATTTTCTTGCTTTACTGCCAAAAATAAATCGGGAAAGAGAAGTTTTCATTATTAGGACCTCTCAAGTCTCGATACAATGAATCTGTTTTCAAATCTTAAGCATCCCAATTGCTGGAAAGAAATTTTTTCCTTCCCTTTTATATTATATTTTATTTCTAATTAACTCTTTTTATTTTTATTTTTTGTTCCTAAATAACAGTGTGAATAATGAGGTGACACCAACTGAATTAAGTTATTTTTTAAAGTACCTACAAGCAATAGCGACAAAGAATCTCTATACCCAAGAGGGGGGGTGAATTGGGTTAACGCTACAAATGCGTAATTATAAAATCTTTGCCGATTTTAAGCTCTTATTACCAAGTGGGAGTTTTAGGCAATTTTCTCTATTCCAATTAATAGCCTATATGCAAGTTTCTAATCAATATTATAAATGTAATCAAACTTGCAAATAAGTAAAAGTTAAGGGAAAGAGAAATACGACACCGCAATTTATAGTTGTTCGGCCAAACGTGCCTACGTCCACTCCCCCAAGCCTCGCTTGAAGATTTCCACTAAAATCGAGTTTTCCGTGGTTCACTCGTAACCAAGAGTTTTCCGCCAAGGCGCACTCCGAACCCTTTTACAATTTTGAGTTTTGTTCGTAGGTGCACTCACAACCTTTACAATTTACCCAAACGATGGGATTTCACAAATCACAAGTGTTTTTGATAAAGAATAATTAAAACACACTTGGGCACTCACAAATAATAAGAAGATTGTGTGAGAGCAAACCCAAGTGATCTAAGCTCACTAAATGATATGGAAGATGTGTGTGTGAGCTTGGATGAGTGTTTATGAATATGAAGGTGTATATCACTCTTTGTTTGCCTTAGAGAATGTATATGAAGGTTTTCTAGATCTCTTGTTTTAGGCAAAGGAGTTGGGGTTCTATTTATAACAAAATACAAAGCTTTCCCCAACTTACAGCGAGACCGGCGAGCAAACTGGCGAGGAGACCGGCATGCCGGTCTAGGGTTTCAATATCTCCCAACGGCTATATAACGTTCGAAAAACTAGCCGTTAGACCGGCGAAAAACCGGTATGGAAACCGGCGAGGACCAGCCCGTTTCCAGAGAGCAGGATTTTCTTGCCAATACCGGCATGTATACCGGCGAGGTAACCGGCACGGTATGGCCCGGTCCAATAGGCATGCAAAACAGGGGAAGGCCGGTTTAATGACCGGTAAGGGACCGGTAAGGTCCATGCCGGTTCCAGAGAGCTTCCCTAAATGCTAAAATGTAGATTTGAAGGTTTTAATGCATTTTGTACATGCCCCTAATGCATCTAAGTGAATGTGCATGATCCCTATGAGCTTAGGCACTTGAATATTACATCTCACATTACAAATTAAATCCTAAGCTAAGACTTTTGCAATATAATCTTCATTTTGCCGCAAGTCTTCACATTCTCGCTCTTCACCTCATATGCTTCGACACTTTTTGTATTGCTTCGTGATTGTACGTCGAAGTCGTCAATTGCGTTGACGTCATCAAAATCCAATTAAGCGACCAAGTCCCCAACAATCTCCCCCTTTTTGATGATGGCAACCCCTTAAAACTTGTTGAAACTTGTGAGCTTCTTGGAGTCCAAATTTGACAATTTTGCTCCCCCTCAACATAAGCTCCCCCTCAATGTGTGATTGTGTTAAAAAATAGCTCTATAACAACTTGACAAACACATTAGTACATTTACTCCCCCTTAAACCAAGGGTGAGGGTAAAACAAGTTTTAATCTCATTTCTAATGATTTCTCCCCCTTTGACATAATCAAAAAGTGGAGAAGCAAAATTTTAAATCTAAAATGAGATACCAATAGATGTGTGCTAAAATAATATACCAAAAAATATATGCACATTTTGGCATTTCCCCCTTTTTGCCATAAGATGTAAAAATCATGTATAATGCAATTTTCAAAAGATTATGTACTATGATACCAATTAACGAGGTTGCGCAGTTATATTCTGCAGTTCTAAGGGTTTGCATGAATTGGGAGACGAGATTGCCTTTTATCTTGCATGCATGTTTGCTGAATTCAGCACTCGTTCTACAATACTTGTCAAGCTGCAATGCCGGAAAAACGCTAGCTTTTAATTTGTTTGGGCATTTTTGCACCATGTTGATCTCTTGATATATCTTTATATACTTTGTGACTGGTTTTTGAGAGAAATATATTATATTATACACTTACAAATTATATTTTGAAAGATTATATATTCTTATTTTGGGTTTGATTTTCAATTTTAAGATCCAATCAACTGTTTAACAGAAAAACTAAATAAACCAAATAAACTAAATAAAATATTTTTCATATCAGCTTACAGCAATATTCGTTAATTAACTAGTAACTATGAATCCTGACTGTTGCAATAACTTTGTCTTGCCGACCAGAAAATCCCCCAAAGATTTTTTAATCTCTCAAATTTGGTATTTGTATAAATGATGTATATTTTCAAAACAAGAAAATGAGCATAACCCATCATGCTTCACAACTAATTGAAATGTTTCTGATATTAAAACATTAAACAAAACTCCCGTATCTTCTAAAAATACTCTTTCAATAAAGCTATTTAGTAGGTGTGGCAATTGGGACGGCTCCTCTCAACCAAGTTTCATCTTGTCCTATCGATTATCATTCGAGATGAAGAAATCGTATATTTTGAATTGAGATGAAAAATAATCCTGAATTTTGGACCAAATAGTGTGAGATCCTATATTTCGATCAGGATTTGAGACTTTTTAGGCCAAAATGGGATTTGAGAATAAGAATAGTCTCGAATTCTGGCCCGAATTTTTATTCGATATGATATGTCAGTCCGAATCTAGATCAAAATTTTCATTCGAGACGAAAAATCATCATGAATCTCAGATCAAATAGAACGGGATCTTGATCAAGATTCGGAATTCATGATTTTCTATAACCCTACTATTAGAGGGTTTTATTATAAAAGCATGGGGTTTCAGTATAACAGCATAGGATTTTGTAAACATGAGGAGGTTATGCTCATTTTTCCTACAATTATAATTAGTTGTTGAATGATTATTACTATTCTGAGTTTAAATATGGCGAGGTAATTGACCAAAGAAATTTAATTTGGACTTTACCCTCCCTTCAAAAAAAAAAAAAATCATTTACCTATTAGAAGTAATCCCTGTAACGATTTTGTTGATTTTCCATTTGAAGTCGCAATCCATAAAAATTATCAAACATTGTACAAGTAAAAAACTTAGTTCTAAAAGGGTAAATCTAAGTATTTTGTTTTTGTTTTTATTTTTCTTCTAATTTAAATATGTGAGGATAAGCAGCCTAGGATTTGCATGAACAAAGGAGGTCAAAATTTTTTTAAAATACAACGAATATATTACGTTATCTCCAACAACTCAATGATATATTGAATTACATATGTCTTATATTTATCAATGGGTGATTGGGCAGTTTAACGTGATTTGATTTTAATTAGAAATAATTGGGGATTAATAAAAAAAATTAATCAGGGAAGGGTGATATCACATTTTGCATGGTTGAGAATAAAAAAAATTAAAATTCATCTCTCAAGATCTTTCAAAAATAACTAAAAATAATTCATTTCTAATGAAAAATGCTAAATATTCTAAGAATTTTTAGTCAATTCAATATGAATAAGGATTGTCTTTATATAAATACAAAATATTATTTCTTTTAAGAAAATATAATAAATTATGGATATTGGAGTCAATATCCTGATAACAATTCATTTAAATCGAAATATATTATCACTATATTTTTCATTTCTAACTAGTCCACCTTTTTTCTTTCATAAAATCATCAATCAAAATCTCAAAACAATATTAAAAATTTGAGAAATAAACTAAAATTTGAAATCGGGTTTTTTTTTTTTAAATTCAAAAGTCGGTAGATTAATCAGTCAAAACCATTAGAAAATTGACATAAATTTAAACAACCAAAATCGGTAAAATAAAATAAATCAAGTAGCGATATACTATTAAATCCTGATTAATCGGTGATTAATCGTTACTTAAATTACATAAATTTTTGATATCACGTCACTCTCACTCATGTTTCCGTTGCACTAAAGAATTAGTGGTGGAGAAAAAGTTGCCCTTGTGGTGAATTAAGTTTTATTATAGGTTTTTCTAACTAAAAATTTATCAATGCATCTGCATGATCTGTGGAATACTTTTTCATTATAACAAAATCAACCCCCAGCATATTGATCGCGATTTTCACACCTAACGCAAGCACACGTATCGCTCAAGTAGTATAAAAGTTATCATAGGGGATGATCTGCATGGTATCTCTGAACTTAAGACCTCTCTTCAGTAATATTTTGAGATAAATGACCTTGGTAATCTTAGTTACATTTTTGGTCTTGAGGTACTCTCTGATCAGACTGGCTAATATCTATCTCAAGCTAAGTACGCTTCTGATTTACTGGCTCGAACGGGGTTGACTGATAGCAAGACCACCTCTACCCCTCTAGATCCTCAAATTAAACTTGATGTCACCGATGGTACCCCTCTTCCTGATGTTACTCTTTATTATCAGTATGTTGGAAGCTTGGTTTATTTTACAGTTATTCGGCCTGATATTGCCTATGCAGTTCATGTTGTTAGCCAGTTTATGTCTGCCTCTGCCCTGCTCACAATGATGTTGTTCTTCATTTACTCTGCTACATCAATCGAACATTATTCCATTATTTATATACATATTTAGATTTTCCTTTCCTATTTTGATTTTCTTGTATTGCCTATAAGAAGTTTGTTACATTGTAATTATATTAAGATTAAAATACAAAGATTATTCAACTTAATCTCTAACACAATTGAAACGGTATGTTTTAATTTTGTTGTGAAATGTTAATGTATCTAAATTAACTCTAAAGGTGAATGTTATAATTGAAAGGATATGTTTTGTTGCCAAATATTAATGTGTCTAAATTGACTCTAAGTTTTAGTGATCACAAGTGTACAAATCAAAAGATAGTATATTAAAGAAAGTATGGATTTATCGTTTTCACATGGATTAGGTAATTCTGAAATCTTTTCAAAATTAAATTTGAACTTGTTGTAATGAAATTGTAAAATATGAACAAGTTGAATTAATATGAAAAATAAAACATTAAAAAAGTAAAAGCAATGAAGTAACGGAAGTTGGAACCGGTCACAGTTCCGGTTCCAACCGATTCCGGTTCCAGTTCCGATTACACCACCGAAAGTTGCTGTGATGTGTTGCCAGCCCTTTGCCAACTTGCTGCCAACTGCCAAAGACGTGTGCTACTGTAGCACACGTCTTTAGCACTATAAAATGCAATCTGAAATTCATCCCAATCATCCCAGTAATCCCAGAACTCATAAGTGAGTGTTATAGAGAGAGTTTGAGAGTTTTTGTAAAGCTTTATGTTTAAGCTTGTAATTCTTTGTTTGTGTGAAATAAAGGAAATCTTTCTCTCATTTCTTCTCTATAGTGTGTGTTTAATCACAACAAGTGGTATCAGTAGCTAAGGTTACTCGGAGGGATCCCGAAACTCAGAAACAGAGGTTCGGTTCGGAAAGTCGATTCCGACGAAAGTTGTCGAAAATCGATTTTGAGCATACCATCAGACGTTTCACGGCGAGACGAGCACGGTGGTATTTTACAGCGATCGAACGGAGGTCCCAGAACGCCGCACACGCCGTCCAGAGAGCAGACCACGCACATCGACGCGCTCCACGCGCCCCACTCTCGTCTGAAGGTTGAAGAATGTGACATCAGCCGACACGTCAGCGCACAGTCAGCGCCCAGTCAGCGCCACGTGAGCGCACAGTCAGCGCCACGTCAGCGCACAGTCAGCAGCCCAGTGAGCTGCCACGTCAGCGGTGCCTGGTAAATTTCAGATAGGTCCCTGAACTTTCTGAAAATTACAGTTTAGCCTCTATACTTTCAGAAAGTTTCAATTTAGTCCCTGAACTTTTTGGAAATTGCAATTTAGTCCCTGAACTTTTCCGTAATTTCACTTCGGCCCTGAACTTTCGGAAATTGCACTTTAACCCTTGTAATTTCTGAAATTTGCAATTTGGTCCCTGTGTCGGATTTTGACAAACGAAGTGTCATTTCCACCATTTTCGACCATTCCGGACGCAACGGTGAGGTCCGTTTTTTGAAATTCTGCTTAGAATTTTTATGATGGAGGGGAGCAACGGAAAAATGATTTTGTTAACCAGTACAAACTATTTCACATGAAGAGGAAGGATGAAAGACCTTCTGTATTTAAGGACTATGATGGATCGGTGTTTCTGGAGCAGAAACCAGAAGGAATGACCAATGGAAAGTGGGCTAATCTTCACCAGAAAACATACAGTACTATTCGTCAGTGGATCGACGATAGTATCGTCAACCATGTCAGTGAAGAAACAAATGCACGTGACTTATAGAGAAAGCTGGAGGAGCTTTTCCGAGCAAAGACTGGAAACAACAAGCTGTACTACATCAAGAAGATGATGGGGTTGAAATACCAAGAAGGTACAGCTATGGCGGACCATATCAACGATTTCCTCGGAACCATGAAGGAATTGTCTGGATTGGGCATAGACTTCGGAGATGAGGTAAATGGCTTAATACTCCTTAATAAGTTACCAGAATCATGGGAAATGTTCAGATCTACAGTGATAAATTCAGCCGCAGATGGGAAAGTCACTATGGAGATGGCGAAAACCAGGATCTTCGAGGAAGAAAAAAGGACGAGAATGCATGAGTCAGCATCAGCCTCAACCTCAGAAGCTCTAGTGACAGAAAAGAACACCAGAATGGGGAGGAGTAAAAGCCGAGGCCCAGGTAAATCAGACAAGAACCGGGGGAAATCAAGAACAAGGGATATTGAGTGCTATCACTGCAAAAAGAAAGGCCATATGAAGAGGGATTGCTACAAACTGAAGAACGAGCAGTCCAGAAGAGATGGTGACTCTAATCAAGAAAGAGTTGCTACTACCACCGAGAAGACCTCCAAAGAATTTCATATTATATATGAAGAAGATGTTTTGAATCTTGCCAGCCACGAGACCAGTTGGGTGATAGATAGTGGCGCCTCCATACACGCCACATCTCGCATAGACTTCTTTTCATCTTACACACCAGAGGACTACGGTGCTGTAAGGATGGGGAATGACGGCCAGTCCAAAGCCGTCGGTATTGGAGACATCTGCCTTGAAATAGAGAACGGGACAAGGCTAGTGTTGAAGGGAGTCAAGCACATCCCAGATATCTGGTTAAACCTGATCTCAACAGGCAAGCTGGATGATGAAGGTTTCTGCAGCACCTTTAGTGACGGATGCTGGAAGCTCACTAAATGATCAATGGTCGTGGCACGAGGTAAGAAAGACTCAACCCTGTATTTGATGCATGCTAAGCTTTCAAATAGTAGCATAAATACAGTTAACAGTAATGAGGCAGCCGAGCTATGGCATAAAAAGCTCGGTCACATGAGTCAAACGGGGATGAAGATACTACGCAGGCAGAATATTCTTCCGGAATTGAAGAACTCACACTTACGGAAGTGTGAACACTGCATGGCTGGAAAGCATAACAGAGTGTCCTTCCAGAGCTCACCGCCTCAACGGAAACCGGAGGTACTTGACCTCATACATTCAGATGTATGCGGTCCGATGCAGACAAGAACACTTGGTGGGTCACTGTATTTTGTGACATTTATTGATGATCATTCAAGGAAGATCTGGGCATACACCTTGAAGAGAAACGATCAAGTGTTGGGAGTGTTCAAAGAGTTTCACGCCCTGGTGGAGAGAGAAACCGGTAAGAAACTCAAATGCATCAGAACAGATAACGGTGGAGAATACAGTGGTCCGTTTGATCAATATTGCAAGACGCAAGGAATCAGACATCAAACGACACCTCCGAAGACACCTCAGCTGAATGGCCTAGCTGAGAGGATGAACAGAACCTTGTGCGAGAGGATCAGAAGCTTGTTGTCACAAGCCAAGCTGCCGAATACATTCTGGGGGGAGGCACTCATCACAGCAGTACATGTTTTGAACATGTCCCCAGCGGTCGCACTGAAAGGTAATGTTCCTAACCAAGTCTGGACAGGTAAAGAAGTATCATACCAACACTTGCATGTCTTTGGGTGCAAAGCATTTGTACACATCCCAAAGGACGAGAGATCCAAGCTTGGTGCAAAGACGCGACAATGTGTCTTTATTGGCTATGGTCAGGATGATTTCGGCTACAAACTGTATGATCATGTGGAGAATAAGATTGTCAGAAGCCGAGATGTTGTCTTTGTTGAAGACCAGACCATAGAAGATATCCGAAAGGAGATGAAGACAATGCCCCAGCAATACAGAAATGTGAATCCAGAACCTCATACACCGGTGCTAGTACGAGTTGAAGATGAGGTTCCCAGACATGAGGGTACAGGTGATGAAGCTCCCAGAGATGATGATCATGATCTACCACCAGTACCAGAAGTTCCACCAACAGTTCCACAGAGAAGGTCTGACAGAGAGAGGCGACCTTCAACCAAATACTCTGCATATGAGTATATGCTGCTTACTGACGAGGGAGAACCCGAGAGCTACCAGGAGGCTGTGGAAACAGAAGACAGAGAAAAGTGGGAGGAAGCCATGCAAGATGAGATGAAATCTTTGCATGACAATCACACTTTTGAGTTGGTGAAATTGCCAAGAGGCAAACGGGCTTTGAAGAACAAATGGGTGTACAGGGTGAAGCAACAGGAGCATACTTCACAACCCCGGTACAAAGCCAGACTAGTCGTCAAGGGATTCAATCAAAGGAAAGGCATTGACTTCGATGAAATCTTCTCTCCAGTTGTGAAGATGTCATCCATCAGAGTGGTACTCAGCTTAGCAGCAAGCCTCGACCTGGAAGTTGAACAGATGGATGTCAAGACCGCATTTCTTCACGGGGATCTGGAAGAAGAAATTTACATGGAGCAACCAGGAGGCTTCAGAGTCAGCGGGAAAGAGACTATGTGTGCAGACTCAGGAAAAGCCTCTACGGTTTGAAACAGGCACCGAGACAGTGGTACGTGAAGTTTGAGTCAGTTATGGGGGAGCAATGATACAAGAAGACTACTTCAGACCATTGTGTATTCGTTCAGAAGTTTTCTGACGATGACTTTATCATCTTACTGTTATATATAGATGATATGTTGATAGTTGGCAGGAATCAATCGATGATTGATAATTTGAAGCAGCAACTGAGTAAGTCTTTTGAGTGAAAGACTTGGGGCCAGCTAAACAGATTCTTGGCATCAGGATCGGTCGTGATCGGAAAGCCAGGAGATTATACTTGTCACATGAGGAGTACATCGAGAAGGTACTTCAGAGATTCCATATGGACAAGGCTAAAGCGGTT
>SKCR01024672.1:0-19950 GCA_019454045.1 Zanthoxylum bungeanum
ATTTTGACCAAGAAGGGAATTTACCCTCCTACCCCTGGCGTATCCCTTAACTAACATAGGATCTGAAAATACCTTCAACAAGCAAAATAAGGCGCAGAAAGTAAATTAATAACGATATGCGGATGTATATTTAACAACTTGTTCCTAGAACAAATCACTCCATTTCCTCTCCCCGGCTAGCACTATTCTACTTCTACCCAATTACATAATACAATAATAGTAACCTCATTAACATTGAGGGGAATTATGTGAGAAGAGAATACAAAGAATCAATAAAGAGAGAAGGCTAGACACGCATGTCCAATTTATAAATTCTAAATTTACAACAATTTCTAAAATTTCCCTTTCCCTTCTAATATCCATCCGATATACACTATTCATTCATCACATCCATGTATTCATTCAAGCATGTTATTCAATCAATCTAATCAAATTAATTAATCTTTGAATATTAGTGATAATCCAATGTTCAAACAATGATTTGATTTGCGCGAGTCCAACTCGTTTGTGAATAAGTACTCGAAGTACAAATTCTTGAATTATATCGAACTACTCTTTAAATCTAATTTAATTCGTATTCAATTCTAATTCATTCATTTAATTCCAAATTAAATATCTAAACTTTTTAATGCGCTTTAACGACTTAGATTCCAAATCTAATCTTAATGGGTCTCAAAGCCCAATTAACATCCAATGTTGTTTAATTAAAAGTCCAATGGGCCTTCAATTGATTTCATAAGGCATGGGCTTTGGTCAATATGGGTCAAACCCAAATACCAAGGCCCAAGTAAGGAATCACCCTTATTTTCCAAGAAACCAATTTTGGCCCATTAGGCCCAATTAAACATTTAAAGTCCATTTGTTATATTTGGACTTAATGGAATGATTTAGGCCCAATATAGATCCAATCTATTTGGCCCAAACCTACTTGGCCCAACCAAGTCCATAAGGCCCAAATACAACAATTACAAGCCCAATTCAAAATCAAGCCCAATTAATCAAATTTTAAAATTCCAAATTTTCTAATTCAATTAACCAAAGTGTAATACGTCAATTAATTATCCAAATTAATATTTCCAAAATACACATTTAATCAATTAATTATGTATTCATTTGTTCAACTTATGTCCAACATTTTTGAACCAAAAATCATCTCATTACATGCTCAAGATGTCACGGCATTTGTGGTTATTTTATGTCCGATTTCGTTTTCAATCCGATTGAATTTTAAATCAACATTACCCAATTATTTCAAGTCATCCAATGATCAAACAAATAAAAAATACCATGACATAAAAGGGTACCAAACTCTCGGCCAAGTCAAGATTAAGGGGAAAAATTGATCCAATTAAGTTTTCATGAAATTGATCATAAATAACTCCAAGTCATCCATATACAAGCATGCTCAAACAAGTAATTTAGTCATAACATGCTCAAAATCAATTTACCCAAATTTTACCCTAATCATTTTCATGTTTAAACCTTGCTCCATGATACCATTGTTGGTTTCTATGGTGGTCCCAAGATCAATATAAGCATATAAATAGAATGAATACGCAACGAAGAGTGGCGGAAGCACACTTACATTGAACGGCTTTTGGATGTGATGATCAACAAAACTTTCTCCTTGTTTGATGTATTCGGCCAAGGTGACTTTGTTGATGAAGATGACCAAGCTCCAAGCTTCAATGGATTCCAAGCTCTTAGTTCGGTTTCCCTATCACCTTGTATTGATCCTTTAATGTGTTAGCAAGATGGAAGAAAGAAATTGATTTCCTTTCCCCTTGGAAAGCTCACGGTTTTGGAAATTTTGGGAGAGAGAGTTTTGCTTTGATTTTGTGTTCTTGTTTTCTAAAAACAATTACCTAAAATCAATTACCAAATATTTGGTATATACTTCAAAAGTCAAACTAAAATTTTGGCTCCAAAAGCTCATTAAATGCCCATAACCACTTCTTTCATGAATAGTGACTGCATGTCATTCACCAAAAAGGTGACTTAGACATCTATCACTAAAGTGACAAGTGATGTGACTCGCGATGTGACTTGCAGCCGCACTTGATTCAAAATCGGAGTGGCGTCGCAAACACATTCCAGGCTCGGTTTCGTTAATTCCAAATTAACGAGTTTTCCGTTGCGTCGTAATTAAATCAAATTGAATTAAATAATCATGCCTAGCAAAATTACTATTCACATTGCTTGCGAATTAATTCTAAATCAATTCGTTAGCCCGAATTAAAATCCAATTTTAATTCCGCGTCGAAATCCAATTTCGTATAATATATCGAATATATTATTTTATCGATTAATTCCAAATTAATCGTTCTCTCTCTTCAAATAATACTTTATCCCAGATAAAGTCTCTCCGCTATTAATCCCAGATTAATAAAGTTCGAATCATACATCATCGGTGAATCTTCGGGAAGCGACCCAATAGATCCCTGGATAGTTGGCAGTAAATCCGGTCGTCGAACTATCCGAACACGTACATACCTTGTACTGCGTTCTTACCGATTTACGAGACAAGGTTGGCTTCTAGCAAAGCGCCATGCCTACCCAATTCTCCAGATTTATTCTTAATGGAATATATAATCTATGTCAGGTGTAGTATACATAGTATTGCGTATCTCGTGATCCAGTATCGGATGTCACATGCAAGGCCTGGGGCTGGAATAGTGTCTGCCCCGTAAGAAGTATATATCAGATCTTTAGCAACTAGTCTCTTTATTATCGGATAATCATGACCTAGTCATATTATCCCGACGGTTGCAACCTTTTAGAGAACCAGTTCTGTATCCCTGCGTGACCATAATCTCCATATGACTGAAGTGATACTTCCGTCTTGACATCATACCCAATACACTACGATTCTCAATAAACCCAGAACCAAAGCGTATTGATTGTCGCAAGTACTAGCGATGCAAGTCTCAGGTTAAAATCAAATACACCTACCCTGATACGGACTCCCATAGACACATAGTCATACTACCAATGGGATTCTATGGGATCTATCAAGAGCGAAGCTGTTTTCCGTACTATCGGTAAAACACAACCTCCTACCACACTTGCATAAATATCCAATACTTAAATATATGAGAACTATGTTGTTATACTTCCATAACACGCAAAAGTGTGATACTAGTCTATTCCGCATTATCGATGTCCAGTCTCGATAATACTACGACTATGGATATTTAATGATTAAACCGTCGTGGATTGATACTGTCTCATATCATCTCAATCCGGAACTATTCATAAGGACTTTCATCATTCACACATTTAAGTAATCTAATTACGAAATGATAAAAGGGAATTTCCATTGCTACATAATTAATTTGTACAAAACCACAATGTCTTTTACAAATAGTGACGCTATGGGTCATAACTGTCTAACAAGATGTTCGGTTATTAAGTAAAATTTTGATTATTATAATTATCATTTTAACTAACTCAAGCTCTACAATTTTAAGCGAACAATCATTGCTTGCTAAGGCAAGATGTCCGGTTACTAAGTAAAACATGGTTAGTTTATTTTTGAATAAAAACACAAATTCCACTGCCTTTAGGTGCTACCTCCAACAAACTAGGGAACTGAATATTATAAAATTTTCACTTACAACCCATGATCATATGTTACTATGTATATTGATAATACCTATCAAATGAGCATATGAAGATCAAATTTAATCAATATTATGGAAAATTCACAAATTTAAATGATTCAAAAAGAAAGGAATAAAAATAACTTGTTACGAAATATTTAGATGTATCTCAGGAGCGAAAACTCCATACACTACCATCTCTGAACAGCAATTCCACTTGGTTAGTCAAAAATTTATTGTTGGTTTGTGTGTAATTGTTTTTTTAAAAAAAATAAAAGAAAATCAATACAAAATATTTTTTTTACACACAAAACAAAAACAACATATTTTTTTTAAAAAAACAAACAACACAAAAATAAATATTTTTTTTTACAAAAGTGAAAACACAAAAACGAAAACTATCTAGTCAATTATCTCATCCCCCAACAAAATTGAGATATTATCCCTAATGTCTGAATAAGAAGAAGTAGAGTTTAGAAGACATCACGTGGTTAGTGTGGAAAAGACAATTGAATTTACAACACTGCTACTAAAAAGAAAGGTTACATATTAAAATAATAAAAGTAAATCAAAACAGTAAATGATATGTACTGGTAGTTGTGATTGTGGCTCACATCTTCTTTTGGTTTTATATCCAGTAATGGCTTGACCGTCTTTTATGGGTCGGGATTATGCTTCTCATCCAATTTTCTTATAAATTGGTAAATAGGGTCTTTTAAAGTCTGATTCCCGAGACTGTATTGTTGTCTTTCTTTTTGAAATTATGTATGCAAATTGTGAATCACTCGATAAGCATGTCCACTAGGATGCGTCTCAAGAGTTAGTGATATATCATCTAAACACTCCTTACTCAAGCCATCTCTAATGAATTGAATTTTACCTTCGCGATTGTCAGAAACCATTCCTAAATAATGACAACGGGTGTTGCACGTCCAGTGTGCACATTTATAACAAACACCTAATTGTTTAGATCTTCGTTTCTTAGCATATGTGCTTTTCCCTAAACCATGCATGTAAGAAATGAAGGTGACTCACCTGCCAAGCGAACTCTTACTTCAATTACCCAATGAATATCATTAAGAATACCATTGATCATAAGAAGCCTTATTCTTTCAGTGCGTGCTTTGTAAATTTTCATTAGAGAATTTTGGGGAGAGAGAAGGAAAATGATTGTGGAGTTTTGTGAGAGTTTATTCCATGTCTTGATTGTAGGGTATCAGTAATTTTAGGAAACTGAAAGAACTGACTTAGAGTCATGGAGTACCGTTATCCACTATTTAACCGGAGTACAAGAGTTTGATAAAAAGAAAAATACTACAAAACACAAGAAAAAAATAGGAATTAGATAAATACAAAAGAAAATAAAAAAAATAACAGCTTGAAATACATCAATTATAGTACTCTGGGTTTGAAAGGAAAAACGATTCTTGAAAATTTGAACACTCCAAAAATGGTTTCAGACATTTTCCGTTTACTTTAAACACATCACCATCTATAGGATTCTCAATGTCAATAGCTTCATTTGGGTAAACGTGCTTCACAATAAATGGGCCACTCCATTTGGATTTTAATTTTACAGGAAATAAATGAAGACGAGAATTATAAAGCAAAACTTTCTGACCAATTTCAAATATTTTTCATGAAATTCGACTATCGTGAAAGGCATTAGTTTTAGCTTTGAGAATTTTCGCATTCTCATATGGATCATTCCTTAGTTCTTTAAGTTCATTTAATTTTAGTTTACGTTCATGACTGTCATTTGCAAGGTTTGAGTTAAATATTTTAATAGCCCAATATGTCTTATGCTCAAGTTCTACAGGCAAATGACAAGGTTTTCTATAAAATAGACGATATGGAGACATTCATAAATATGTTTTGAAAGCTGTTAGATATGCCCAAAGTGCATCAGTCAGTCGAAGAGGCCAATCTTTGCGATTTGGGTTAACATTTTTTTTTTCCAAAATTTGTTTGATTTCCCTATTTGCTAGTTCAATTTGACCATTTGTTTGGGGACGATAGGAGGTGGAAAATTTATGTGCAATTCCATACTTTTTCATTAAAGACTCAAAAGGCCTCTATTTTTACCTTGTCAATCTCAATACTTTTAGATAACATAACGTGACCTAATACAATTCCTGAATTAGTAATGAAATGACATTTTTCCCAGTTTAACAGAAGTCATTTTTCTTCACATATTTTCAAAATATTTTCCAAATTATTCAAGCAATTATCAAATGAGTTACCAAAAATAGTTATATCATCTGTAAAGACTTCTAAATAATTTTCAACCATGTCACTAAATATGCTTAACATGCATCGTTGGAATGTTACCGGTACATTACAAAGTCAAAAGACATTTTCCTAAATGCAAATGTTCCAAATGGACATGTGAATATGGTCTTTTCCTGGTCTTCTAAAGCAATGAGAATTTGATAATAACCTAAGTAACCATCAAGAAAGCAATAGTCAAGAAATGGTAAAGGAAAATGATATTTTCTAGTGGCGTCATTTAGTTTTCTATAATCAATACACATACGCCAACTAGATGAAATTCGAGTTGGAATTGATTCTCCTTTATCATTTTTTACGATAGTTATTCCAAGCTTTTTAGGCACAACTTGTGTTGGACTTACCCACTTACTGTCGGAGATAAGGTAGATAATGCCTATATCAAGAAATTTAAGAACTTCTGTTACCACTTCTTTCATGTGAGGGTTTAATCTTCTTTGGGGTTGATGATATGTTCTAGCATTATTTTCTAAATGTATTCTGTGTGTGCAGATTAAATGATTAATGCCTTGTATGTCTTTTAAAGTCCAACCATTTGCCAGTTTATGTTCTCTCAACATATTTAGCAACTCACCTTCTTAATCGCTTGTGAGGGAAGAAGAAATTACCATAGGGTAAGTTTGTTCATCTCCAAGAAATACATACTTCAATCATTCTAGAAAAATCTTTAATTCCAATTTGGTTGCTTCCTCATGTTTTTCTTCTTCCAGTGTTCATAGTTCCTCCAAATTTTATTTCTCTCCATCGTGTTCTAGTACATGTGCAGAATCAAGTAAAGAAAAATCATTAGAAATATCTGAATCTAATTGTTTACTTGATTCAAGAAAATTAGTTGTACAAATTTCCATAGGGTCAGATAGACTCCTCTGAATATGTTCCTCCAAAATTGGTTTAATTAGTTCCATGCTCTCGTTTTCACTGTCCTCATCATATGGTTGTTTGCACATGTTAAAAATATTAAGCTCCAACATCATATATCAAAGGAAAAATTCATGATTCCATTCCTACAATTAATTAAAGCATTAGCTGTTGCTAAAAATGGACGACCAAATATAACATGAGTTGACTTATAAATGTCTGGTACATGTTGTGTTTCTAAGACAATAAAATCCACATGATATATGAATTTATCGACTTATAATAACATGTCTTCCACAATTCCTTTTGATACCTTGACAAATCTATCAGCAATTAAAAGAGTAGTTGATGTTGGTTTTAACTCGCCAATATTAAGTTGTTGGTAAACCGATAATGGAAGCAAATTGACACTGGCTCCAATATCAATCAATGCATGTTCAATTTTGTGATTTCCAATAATACATGAAATAGTTGGACAACTATGGTCTTTGTATTTTAATGCATTATTGGTTTAGAGAATGGAACATATCTATTCAGCTAGAAAAGCTTTCTTTCTTACCTGATGTCTTCTTTTAACGATGCACAAATCTTTCAGAAATTTGGCATAAGATGGTTGATGTCTTCTTGTAACAAATGAATATTGACCTTCACCTATTTGAATATTTCATATATCTTTAGGGAATTGTTCAATTTCTTTATTTTAAATACTTGTGGAAATGGAGGTGCATGTGAAAAATTATTATTATCAATTCATCAACTCATTCCTTATTATTATTATTATTATTATTATTATATTATTATTATTATTATTATTATTATTATTATTATTATTATTATTATTATATTATTATTATTATTATTATTATTATTATATTATTATTATTATCAATTCATCAACTCATTCCTTACCCTCAGAAGCTGAATATTCACGAGGTTCAAGGATGGGTCTTTGGATGGTCTTTACCACTGTGAAGAGTAATAACATATTTGACTTGGTCTACACGTTGACTACCAGAACTACCCTCATGAGGGTTTTGATGACTCTTGAGGTTTGGCCGAGGTTGTGTAGGAAACTTTCATTTCCCATTAATGATCAATTTATATATGATTTTGGAGAAAGTATCTTTCAGATCAATCAATGTTTGTACATTTTGGTTATTGATGGCTTCCTATTTCTTAATGAATGCATGCAAGGTATCCTCCAGGGTTTTCCTAGGTGGTGAGACATATGGTTCATAGTTTTGAGAATTTTAGAAATTCTGGTGTACCTGGGAAAGTTGTTGTGATGGTTGTGCTTGGTTATCATTCCTCTAATTGAAATTTGGATGGTTTCTCCAACCAGAATTGTAAGTTTAGGAGTGTGTGTTTAGATTTGGTCTCTTGAAGGTGTTTATGGAACTGACTTGGTCATGAAAATATTCTTCCAGGGCTGGCAAGGTTGGAAAACTTGTGCGATATGTTCATTTGAATTACATATCTGACATATGACTTCTTGAATTGACTTGACATAATCACTCTTCCTCATTTATAACGCCTCAACTTTTTTAGCTAGAGATGCATATTTAGCAGACATGTCATGGTCTTCCCTAAGGGTAAACATGCCTCTACCAAATGACTATGGTTTTAAGAACGACTCATAAGTGCCAACAGTGTCCCAATGTTGTGCATTCTCTGCTATGCATTCTAGGTAATCTAGTGCATCTTCGGGACTTTTATTCCTAAACTCACCATTACATATCATTTCCACTACTTGTCTACTTTGGGGTATTAAAGTAGAAGTAGGAAACCAACCTCCATGGTTTCGTAGAAGTAGGAAACTAGCCTCCATGTTTCAAACCCGTGATGTGGACAAACATTCAACATCTCTTTAAATCTCTCCCAATATTGGTAAAGTGTTTCCTTTGACTCTTGTGTGAAAGTTGTGATTCTCCTCTTAAATGAGTTTGTCCTATGAGGGGGAAAGAATTTTTTCAGAAATTGCTCTTTCAAATCATCCTATGTTCTGATGGATCATGACCTAAGGTTCTGCAATTAAATTTTAGCTTTATCCTTTAAAGAAAAAGGAAAAAACTTGAATCGCATTATAGTCATGCTGTAATTTTGGTCTGTCCAAGTATTACATACCTCTTCGAATTCCCTCAAGTGCTGATAAGGAATTTTCGATCACGGAATGTGGGTAAAAGTTGGATGACACATGGTTTAAAATTAAAACGTGATGCATCTGGGGGAAAATAATGAAAGATGGTGATCATGTCCTAGTGGGATTCATGAATTCTCTTAGTGTCCTAGGATGATTAAGATCGCCATGATAAGACTCACGTTCTAGCTGATCAACTGGATTTTCATCTCGGCTAGGTGGGTTTTCATTTCGGTTCTTGGCCATTTTGACTGACAATGAAGGTGATGAAGACTCTCTATTTAATCTACCGCTAGAGGATCGAGACCAATGTCTCATGCAACCTAAATGCAAACTATATGTTAAAATTTAAATATGCAAATGCAATACTTACAAAAAGAAAAAATAATAAACAAGTAAAAATAAATGACAAAAGAAAAGAAAGAAGAGAGAAAAAATACAATTACAGTGATTAGATCTAAAAACGTCATCTGATTCTTATCAATTCAGATCTAAATTGAAATTCTCGTTCAGCTGTCTCAATTTCTCGAATTAGGTTCTCACAAAACTTTTTGGAGGAATCTTTAGATGAAGATGGTTCAAGAAATTCTTTGGCAAAATACAGGCTCCATTTTAATTGAATTTTATGTCTCATGTAACCTTGAAGAAAGAAGTACATGGTTTGTCTGTATGTGGGGTGTCTGGGTTCAGGATTCATTTAGGATCAATCAAGATATCTTGGATCTACATAATTACAAAGAAGAAAAAAATGAGATGCAGAAAATACAACAAAAAAATACAAAATTAAAAAATATATTAAATACAAGAAAAGAAAAAATGTAAGGATGTTAAAGTATTATTTTATGTACTAAATTATATTCCCCAGCAACATCGTCAAAAACTTGACACACTCACAAAGTGGTTCTTTACTCCCAAGTATAAGAGTGTCGAAGTAATAAAATATCCCTGTAAGTCCGGGGTCGATCCACATGAAATAGATTTAGTAAAATAAAATAATAATTTGAGTGAAAATAAAAAGACTGAATAATTTGAAGTGGTTGACAATTTTTAAATTGGACTACAATAATAAAATAAAATACTGGGGCTAGGGGATCCACTTTTAATATTTCAAATTTAGAAATCATACTTTATAATATATAAATTGTCATTATTATCCAGTTAATTTGTTCCAGGAATTAATTATGCCAAAAAACAAATCAGTCATGAATGCGATGATAATATTTGTTTATAACAAGTCCAATTAGGTATTTAGTTATGCCAAATAAAGAAAGCCAGCCATATAGGCGGTACCAAAGTTTTTCAATAATTAATTTAGATTTAAATTAAATATTAATCATTAAATTACCATTTATATTTTATAATATAAATAAGATTATTCTATATTTTCATATTAAGAGCTTCACCTTTTCCCCAGCATGATGAAATTAGTTACTAATGATGTAAATAAAAAAACACACAATTTCATTATTGAAAGAAAAAGAAATTACACGAAAACTTGAAAAAAAATAAAACACACAAGGACTGGAATTCAAAATTTTTTTCAGGGAAACTATGAACTCCCAAGCTGATTTCCTAAGGAGCTGAGCACCTCTATTTATAATAGAGGGCTCAACACCCTCCATGCAATTTGTAAATTGTAAAAACAATTTGCAAATTAGCATATTTTGTGGTAATTGACAATCCACCGAAAAGTGGAATGTAATTTCCCACATTTTCTCTAGATTTTTTTTTTGTTTATCATTTTTTTTAATTACATATAACACACTTTGGAATTTTCATCAATTTCGGCCATGAAAAATTCAGAATTAGAAAATCTTATAAACGAAAAAGTTGTAGATATTTGAATCATCTTTCATCTGGAACTAGAATCATCTCAATCTGATATCAGAGTAAAAGATTATGGCCAAAATACAAAAATTGAGTATATTTGGAATTTCCGAAATTGTACACTATTAGAACGCCATTTTAAGTTTCTGGCCTCCAAGATCTAAATGTCAGGTCCATTTTTTTAGTTATGTATCCAAATTATTATTTCACATACATAAGAAATAAAAATCACAATAAAAATATATAAAATATAAATTTAATTATTATTTTACAAATGTGCTAAATTAAGGAGAATAATTGTAACACCCTGGTAGCCCGATGAATACAAAGTTAGGAATGGAATAATACCTATTATTTGATCATATGAAGGTGTGTACTAGGCTCATGAAATTACTTTAAGCTTATTCGACAAATTCCTTGTAGTACTGTTAAGAAATTCATTTTAAGGTTCAATGCGGACAACCTTTAGTATTCGGACAGTAACTTTCTCATACGATATTTAATTTTTATTGATTTTTTATCGTTGGAAAGTTAAGACCGAGATCTACAACTTTCATGTTGAACATTACTTCAAATTCGAAGTGGAAACAGCCGAAAATGCAAATAAGATTCGGATGACTGTGCCTAAGGACTGATTTGGGAAATTCTTAAAGTTATTAACATTTTCTTCATTTACTCCATTTTGCCATCTACCCCTAGTATATAAAAGGAACATTACCATTTCACCCTTCACATTTTTAAGATGAAGGGACGTGAGGGAGAAGGGGAAATCCAGAAATTTTTCATTTCTTCAACCAAAATCTTGTAATCCAAGCTTCAATCATCACATGCAAGCTTGGAAAAGAGACAAATGAGCTTAAAAGGTTATGCTAGTGAAGAAAAAAATGAAATCAAGGTGAGTTGAGCTTGACCCAAATCCTTGATATAATGAGTTTTGATGATTTGATGATTGTGGTGTGTTGATTGGGTGTGATTGATGTTGTTTTTCATGATTGTTGTGATTGGAAATTAGTAATTTGAAAAACACCCCAAATTGTGAAATCCCTAAGTATGATTTGAGTTTGGGTTTATAAATGAGATAGTGTTTAAGAGTGAAATTGATGATATGTAATGTATTTGTTATGGTTGTAGCTTGTGTGATGTTGAGGAAATGGTGTATGAAATGAGATTGCAATTTCTGTCCTGGAAACGGCGACGGGTCGTGACGCCAAACACCCCAGCATCGCGACGTGTGCTGGAATGGGAAATGGATTCTGGATTTGTACTAGATTGGGTGCGTCGTGACGCCGGATGAGTAGCATCGCGACGCGAGGCACATTTCCAGGAAATATTTTCAATCGTTCCAGTTTTATCCTAAAATATTTAGGGGTACTCTAAGGGCTTTGTATAGATGAGTAGACACGTGATAAGTCATATCATAAGCATAACATCAACCATTGATTGTATATACATTTACTGCCAGGATAACTAACGATTTCTTTGGCTTTAGATCATCAACCGGATACTTGGAGATTACCTACACCGCATACAGTACCAGAATTTCCATAGCACTGTGAGTGGATATTTTTCTCTTATCTGGGAGTAATTATTTTAAAGTTTTTAATTGTGATTTCTGATATGATTTTTGCAGATCACTGATTTATTGGTTTTATTTAAAATGATGATTTCAAGTTAATGAGATATATGATTTAAGCTTTTGATAAAGCTTGGTTTCAGATAGACGCTTTGATGATGAAAATGATTTCAAAGATATGGATTTATGATTTTGGAGGCATGAGGGAAAAACCTACCTCATATGTAACTTGATACGGATATGGAATTGACGGTTATGGTATTGATGGGTATCGGTATTGATACTGGATATAGACGTGTGCACATGGGATACAGGACTAGAGATGACAGATGCCTCTAGATCCTGGGTATTGGGCTAGGGGGACTGTGAGTACAAGGCCATTAGACCCGGATTTTTCAGAGACAGGTTGGTGGCACTGATAGTAGCACTATTTTCTGGCTTAATGGCTTGGGTGACTGTACGTACAACGCCCCAAGACCACGAGATTATTGTATAGATTGACAATTGATTTTACATATGATTTTGTGAAAGATTTTCACAAAGGTTTTTCAGACAGGAAATCAAGATTTTTATTTTATAAATTCCTAGGACTTTTGGTCTCAAGAGAACTCGCGACTTAGAGAATTCTATAAAATGTTTTATTAGCAGGAAAAAATGATTCCTGTGATGATTTTGGTTTTGGAACAATGGATTTTATAAAGTATGTTAGTTTCGTTTTTTTTAAACTGTCCACTCACTAGGTTGTTCAAACGACCTAACCCCCCCACACCCAATATTTTGTTTTACAGGTAAGTCTGAAGGACAAGTTCGAGAGGATGAATACTGATGGCAGTCACTTGGGTGTTGAGTCCACAAGGTTGTGTCCAGAAAGCAACATAGTCAGAGTCGAGTAAAAGTTGCATGATATACATTGCACAATATCAGTCTTTGAGCGTGTCAAACATTAGATTTGTAGTGTAATGTATTTTTGAGTTCATTGTATGGAAACTTGAGATGTATTTCTATTAGTATTGAGCTGGGCATTGGACCCTTTTGCATAAAATTTTGTTTGGGATGAGTATGATAGTTTTGATCAGTTAGATTGGTTGAGGCTCAAGGAGATAATATGGTCTATTCCCAGCCGGTAACATCTTCCGGATTGAGGATGTTACAAAGATGGTATTAGAGTATGATCTAGGGAGTCAGTGACTGCAATGGATAGAATGTTGGGGTTTCTTATACGTGGTATGTCTGGGATGCCCGTATGCGAGGCACCTCCTCTCTAGTATCTGATCCTCGAGTACGTCCTCAACTCCATAGACAGGTTAGTAAGCTTTCCCAAGCTATTCAAATATATATTTTTCCTTATGAAAGCAACTATACTCTATATCCAAGTTGAGAATTATTCTATAGTTATTCTTACTTATTACCAGAAGTACAGGCAAGTTATGAGACCAGATAGTAAGTTTTGATAATATTCACTCAAGGGAGTAAGAAGAGAAATCTATGATATAAGTGAAAAGGTGATCTACTGATGTTTAAAGCGACTAGAGATAGTAAGAGGTAGTGATACATGATGAGATAATAAGGAAAAATGCCAGAACTTAAAGGAGTAAGAGAAATATAGCAAGCCTGAGCAAGAGTAAATTGTCAAGTAAACCTACTGTAGGAGCGAAGCGGGGTTTACCGCTATGCCTATGATGCTCGGCGACCACGACACTATTGGGCTCGCAGCCCATATAGAGTACGAAGTATCCCACGGGGGACTAAACCAGAGAACAAAGGAGTCGCCACCCAGTGTGAACTAGGAAAAGATTTAAGGTCGCACTCACCCCTCGCAAGGGAAGACCTCAAACCATTGGGTTTGGAATGTTACCTTACTTATGCCAGTATAATGGACGGGTTCACACAATGGTATTGCCAAGTCTTAATGCAACTCATACATAAAAGCGAATAAAAATGCAATAACATACCAAGCAAATAATAATCATAATAACACGATTCCAAAAGCATATTAAATTAAGAAATATGAGATGCAATAACAAAAATCATAATAAATAATCAAAAGCAGGAAAAGCGTCCAAAATCAATAGGAAAAAAGAGGGTTAATCACACATATATGAATATTTCCCGAGTGGTACGTGAAGTTGTATCCCAAGTACAGACCGCACTACCGTCCATTCGAATTCGGCTATGGAATTTACGTCTAGGTTTCCATCCGATATATCGCAAGGGATAATAACTGCATTATCATCAATGCAATGTAAACGGACATAAAAAATATAACCATGCATATGCGGATAATCACTTACATGAATAAATAAAATAAAAGGCAAAATAATGAAATAATGATGAAAAGATAAATAACAAAATAAATATGAAATAATAAAATAACGATGAAAGTGAATAAACAAATAAAAAAGGATAGCACTAAATAGATAAAAAAAAATAACAAAATGTCGAAGAAATAAAAGAATGTGACCATAAATTTGGTCGTCTTTGATGTAGGACTTTGCATACCCTGCTGGACGTATTTCACGTCTAGCCAGACATGCAGCGTCCAGAACTATAAATAAATATGGTAAAGAGTGCCCTCAGGTCTTACCTTGTAAGTTGCTTTCCGGAAGTGCATTAGGCCGTCGCCGGAAGGATTGAAGCTGGTTCGCTGTTTTTCTACTTTCTGTTTGCTGTTTCACTATTTCGGCTTGCTGTTTCATTGGTTTTATGTTTCTCTATTTTCTGGCTGCTGTTTTTGGTTGTTTTGGCTGCTGTCGTGTTTGCTGTTTCACAGTTTTGGGGCTATTTTTGGCTCACTATTTTCTCAGTTTTGGTTACTGCTTTTGGCTCACTATTTTCTCGGTTTTGGTCACTGTTTTTGCTGGTTGTTTTTCGGTAATTTGGCACTATTTTTCTGGTTGTTTTTACGATTGTTTTTTGGTGATTTTGGGGCTGTTTCTTTCGGTCTTTTGCTGGTTTTGGTTTTGGTTGTGGCTGTTTATGTTTCTGTTTTCGGTTTTCTTTGTGGCTGTTTGTGTTTCGATTGTTGGCCGTTTTGTGTTTCTGTTGTTGGCTATTTTGTGTTTCGGTTGTTGGCTTGCGGTTTTGGTTGTTTGGTGTTTCTTGGTTGTTCGGTGATGCTAGTGTTTTGGTGTTTGTCCGGTGATCCTATGATGTTGTTCACGCCCAAGAGAAAAAGAAGAGAGAGTCCTTGGGTTTTTTATGATGATCACGTCCAAGCCTCTCTCTTGTGATGATTTGGTCGCTAATTTATAATCTCTTGAAAGGATATCCTAATAGGGAAATAAATCACATTGATTTATGAGATATATTCTCAAATTATTTTGGGAATACAATCTCATAAATTTGGTGATGGATAACTCAAATCCTTTTAAATTAGTGAGGATGGAATTTCAAATCTTGTTAAATTGGAAAGTGTTGATGAGGATTTACACATGTGAATTGCATGGGATTTTATCTATTTGGGAAGATTTGGGCGTGTGCATGGGTTCATAGGCCTAAGGCGTGTGTATGGTGGGTTGTATGGGCTTGGGCGTGTGGATGGATTGCATGGGGTATTGGGCCGATTGTGTGGGTTGCAGGGTAATGGGCCAGTTGCAAGTGTTTGGGGCATGTCTGAGGCTAAGGTTTGAAACAGCGGCTGAGCGAATCCGAGGCTGGCTTGTGAGTCCGAATCTGATGATGTGCTAATTTTGGAGGTTTTATTTCCTTCCGACATCCATTTTTTACAATTTCCATAACTTTTCGTGTAGTGCCTCCATACGAGGCTCATCATCGGGCTGATGCAAAAATGCAATGTCTACAGTCGCCCCCACTTTGATGGAGCTTATGCAGTGTGTGACAGTGAAAACCCTATCAAAGTCATGCATATATTTTTACTTACCTGGTTCGTCGGCCGTGTCTGACTTACTTGTTGTTTCGCTGCTTTTTGGGGATTCATTCCCGAACTGAGTTGAGTTGATGGCGAGGTGCTTCAACCCTTGGGATTCATTCCCGAATCATCCTGGGAGTGAGATGCTTCGATCTCTGGGCTTCATTCCCGAATTGACGGTGAGGTGCTTCGACCCATGGGCTTCATTCCCGAACCGTGCTGAGTGATGGCGTTTTGGTCCATCTGTGTGACTTTTCGATCCATTGGGGAGTTTTTTCCCTGATGATGAGGTGTTTCGACCTCTGGGATTCGTTCCCAAACTGTTGATAATGTGGGCCTCCCCCCTAGGATTCATTCCTGAACGGTCGATAATGTGGGCCTCCACCTTGGGATTCATTCCTATGACTGTTGATAATGTGGGCCTCGACCCGAGGATTTATTCCTGAGGTTCCTCTATTCCTCTCCATTTTCAGAGTTGTTTGTCCTCATTCCCGAGGTTCTTCTCCGTTCTTGGATCTGCTCGGCCTCGCCGCTTTTTCTTTAAATCCTGCAAAATAAAAATTGTGTGTATGCGACGTGTATGCATGGATGCATTCCCTATTGCGATGGGTTTTCTTTGTCCTATTTGGCTTGATGTTGTCCTTGGTTAGGCCTTCCTTGCACCCTTTGGTGCCCTTAGGCTATAGAAGTCTTTGGTCACCCCCTTGGCATGTTTACAGTTTCCTCCAGTCAATTATATTATGGTAATTACTCAGTTCTCTTTGGTTTCATGGCTCAAGGTCCCGTCGTGTCCCTTATTCACGGGGTGGTAGACTGGTCGCCCCCAAACCTGGCTCAGCTTTCTGCTCTTCGCTACCTACACTGGGTCAAGGTGGATTACACCTTTGTGAAAACGGCCTCATTCTTTTGGGATCATGTCTTCTGATTCCCAGATTTTGAAATATGCCCCCTCCCTGAGGAGTCTGCTGCCATTCTCGGATTGTATTTTTCTCTTACTACCCTTCTCGGATACTGAAAATCATGTCTTCTGATTCCAGAAGCTTTCCTTTGCTGTCTTGAGGATGCGGAAAATGTACTGCCTTATGCTTCGTCCATTGAGCCACAAGTCCTTTCTATCTTTTGCCTAAGCTGTCCTTTCAGATTTTCAACTTTGCGGACTGCTCTATCTTGCTTGAGTCGCCTTTTCAGGTTTTCAACTCAGCGAGTTGAAAAAATCTCTCTCTGTTTTTTTTCTCTCTTTTTATTTTCTTTTTTTTTAGATTTTTCCTCATTCTCGAGGCTCTTTGCTCATCCTCATTCCTGAGGATGTTCTACTCCTCTCCATTCCTGGAGTTCTTTGTCCTTATTCCTGAGGTTGCTCTACTCCTCTCCATTCTCGGAGTTCTTCTCCTAGATCTCCTGACCTTGGTTCAGCATCTAAGAAACAAAAGACGTGATTTGTAATTATTTGACTCTAATTTTTCCCGGTTAGCTGAGATTTATGCAATCTATGAACATCTTGAACATTTGTTTCAATAAAGGTGTTTGCATTACTTTTTAGTACTTATGTAGGAAATAAATTGCATTGCAATGGTACCTCTGTCGCTAACTGTTCCTCACGGATTTTACAATTAGCCATTTTTTCTTGCTCACTCATGCTCTTTTTTTTGTCTTGGGCTGTCCTTTACTGATTTTCAACCCAACGAGCCTTTCTCTTTTTTTCTTTTTTTATGCAAAGTATTGTTTCAGCCTTTCCACATTGATGGGCTCAGTGAACTCATTCCCTTCCAAATCTGACAGTCTCATTGCCTCATTCCCCATCACCTTCTTAACTAGGTAGGGCGCTTCCCAATTGGGCTTGAACTTTCCTCTCGGGTCCATTATCAGTGGCTGCTTGGGCACTATATCATATTCTTTGATCTTGGTGGGACGCACCTTCTTGTTGAACGCCCTGGCCAACCTTTCATGGTATAGCTGCATGTGGTACAAGGTCTTTATCCATTTCTCATCCAGTAATGCTATTTGTTCGAACCTCTGCAAAGCCCATTCCTGCTCAGGAAATTCTGCCTCTGCTAGTACCCACATTGACTGTATCTATATTCCCACTAGTAACACTGCTTGTACCATCATCGACCCCAGCGATTCGGGTTCTATGGTCAAATACAACACCAATGGCTTGACCGGGCTTGGGGGTTTCAAGACGGGCAGTTTATCCAAGTATTCTTTGATTTTGTCAAAAGCTTCTTGACATTGACTATTCCTCTCTAGAGACTGGTCATTCCTCAATAGCTTGGAAATTGGCTCACATACTGATGTTAGCTTGGCAATGAATCGACTGATATACTGGATTTTCCCGAGAAAAGCTCTAACTTCCTTTCCTTTTTTTCTCTTTTTTATTCTTTTTATTCATTTTTTTCACCTCTTGATAGCAGGCTTCATACAGAAGCATCTTCTTACTGAGGTAGTGGACTGCATGCTCCACCTCTGTCTCATCTGCCTGTACCCTCATCGCCCCCAGCGCTTCAGGTTCTATGGCCAAATACAACACCAAGGGTTTACCCGGCCTTGGAGGTCTCAAGACGGGCGGTTTAACCAAGTATTCTTTGATTTTATCAAAAGCTTCTTTACATTGTCTATTCCACTCTACAAGCTGGTCATTCCTCCATAGCTTGAAGATGGGTTGGCTTGGTAATTGACTTGATCTTTTCAGGTTCTACTTCTATTTGTTTCTTGACTTCTTCCCTAACCTTTGTTAACTGTCGAAAGTTTCTCTTAACTGAAGGCCCCCAATGGTCTTTATATTCTGGCTATAAAACTTTCTGTTCTCGGTTCTTCTTCCTCGATATCTATGACAGTTTCTCTTAACTGTCAAAAGTCGTTAATCATAGAGGTCATCCTTCTCAGCTTGTTATAAATGGAGGGCTTGGTGCCCTTAATGATCATCTTAATCTGGTTCTTCTCCGAGGGTCGTGTCTGCATCTTCAAGAGCTAGCCTCTCCAGCGATCCACCTAATCTTTGAAGGTCTCTTCTGGCTTCTGTTTGGTGTTTTCCAGGTCACGGAGTGACAAGTCAATCTCCAGGTCTGTGACATATTTGTTCAGAAAGGCCTCTGCTAATGCCCTCCAGTCATCCCTGACCTTTCTCTCTAGGTTGTGATATCATACTATGGGCGCCCCTTCTAGTGACATCCCAAACATCTTCTGCACCTGGCGTTTCGAAAAACCCACTAAACTCATCACTGAAACAAATTTTCGGAGATGGACCCTAGGATCTCTGTTTCCGTTGAACTCGGCTATGTCAGGCATCTTAAATTGGGGAAGCAGTTGTTCTTCAAAAGTCATCGCATCATAGTCTAATAGATCTTCATGTTTTCCCTTCATCTTGCGGGTAACTGACTCTACTCGTTCTCTGATTTTCTGTAGCTCTTCCTGAGACCCGGCTATCATTCTTGCGGCATACTCATCCATGTCATCATCAAAAATAGGGATTTCTTCACTTACCCTATTCGGGGCTCCTCACACCTTCCATTCTAATTGTTTTCTGTTTCCACTGTGCGGGTACTGTCAGACTGGTCATGGCATTGGCCAAAGCTTGTAGTTGCTCGGTAATTTTGGTCATGTTGGTCTCCAATTGATCCATGCGGGAACCTTCACAGTCTGATGCACTCATGCTTGCTAGCCTCTTCTTGACAAGTCTTCATTCTTCTCTAACCCAACAGATATCTATGATGGATGTTAAGACAAAGAGGTTAGCATGATGCGTGTATGCATGAGATGCATGTGGTTATCAAAACAGCATATATCCTTCCGACCTTAT
>SKCR01024673.1:0-19846 GCA_019454045.1 Zanthoxylum bungeanum
TGCCATCATCCTGTCACTGAATCTGGGATCTAAGGACATCGGCCATCCCTAGTCATGATCTACCATTTAGTGGCGTTACATATCACCGTACCGTAGTCATGATCAACATGTGAACATGTTTATAACCATTAGTTCCAATAACCGTCAATTCCATAAGTCACATATGTGGTGGGTTTTTCCCCTATGCCTTCAAAAATCACAAACTCATGCTTTTAAACTAAAAATTTCTCAAACCATTCTTGTGGGAACACAGAAATCTGGGGCGACGCATGCTGTCCCGGGCTCACGGCCCGGTCGAGAGTACGGAGTAGCCATGGGGGACTAAACTAGAGAATAATGGAGTCGCCACCCGGTGTGAACCGGGAAAATGAGATTTAAGGCCGCACTCACCCCTCGCAATGGAAGACCTCAAACCGTTGGGTTCGAAATGGTCCCTTACTTATGCCATTTGTAATGAAAGGATTTACATAATAATTTAATCAGGCTTAAGTAACACTTATTCCTAAGAATATCATGCTTCTATATTCATGGGTACAAAATAACACTCATACATACATTTCACATATATCTCATATCTAATAACACATGCCTAAAAATACCTCAAAGTAACAATGAACATACAACTTCATTCAGCATATCATATTGATGAAAACACAAGCATACATAATATCCGCACAACCATACATGTGAGCACTTTTCCAAGTGATACGTGGAATTGTATCCCAAGTACAGACCGCATTACCGTCCATTCGGAATCGGCTACGGAATTTATGTCTGGGTTTCCATCCGATATATCACAAGAAATAATACTCCAAAGTCATCATGGCATATGCATATGAATCGTAATGCGTTAAATCAAGACTAAGGCAAACAACGCAACTAATGGAATAAACATGCTTTTCATTATTATGTGCACAAAGATAAGAATGACTATGTGTGCTTCCATAAAAAATCACCTACGAAACAATTATACGTGGCATGGGATGAATATGTCTCAGTTCAGTGTGTTCGCGTTCGTGTAGTGTTCGTAAACGCATTCGAACAGAAATGAAACAGAATGCTCACGTTCGCATGGCGTTTGTTAACGCGTTCGAACGGAAATGAAACAGAATGCTCACGTTCGCATGGCGTTTGTTGAAGCGTTCGAACGGAAATGAAACAGAATGAGAACGTTCGTATGGCGTTTGTTAACGCGTTCGAAAGGAAGTGAGACCTGATGCATGATAAGGCAAAATGTATGCGCGTTCGAGTTGCGTTCGTAAACGCGTTCGAACGGGAACAGACCTGATGCATGAAATGGGACGCAATACATAAACAACAAAATAAAGAGGGGCGCGGCGAAGTACTGCCGTAAAGGTGGCCTTTTGGAGCTCTTGATCTCTCAAAGAGAGGACCTTTAGACCAACATACTAAGCCCATGCGCGTCACATCACACATACAAAAATAAAGCCAATCATATCAAAACCAAGTATGCCCGATTGAACACATCTTACATCCAATCCGAACACACATCAACCGGCGCGGCAAAGCATCGTGGTAAAGGGTTTTAACCCCTCCCCATAAGGGATCTTTCATTCCACTTACTAAGCCCATGCGCTTGATTGAACCATGCATAAAAAGATAAAGTCAATAATATCAAACTAAGTATGCCCGATTGAATGTATCTTGCATCTAACCGAACACACATCAACCAGCGCGGCGAAGTAGTGTCACAGAGGTCGGCTCTTCGTCTCTCAAATAGAGAACCTTTGGACTAACTCACTAAGCCCATGGGCTTGATTGAATCATGCATAAATAAACAACATACAGAATTCAAGTGACGAAAAAAAATAAACAAACCAAAGCAACACAAGGCAAAAGATAGTGCCGTTTACTCAAGCGGTATGTGGAGTTGTGTCCCGAGTACAGATAATATTACCGTCCATTCGGAATCGGCTATGAAATTTATGTCCGGGTTTCCATCCGGTATACCGCGAGAGTTAACACAATTATCATCATCCCATACCCACAACACACATCATACATAAATAGGATTCAACGAATAAGTAAAATATAATCAAAATAAATAACAAAAATCACATAGAGATGGGTGTGAAAAGTACCCTCAGGTCTAACCTTTTAAGCCGTCTCTCGGACTCGCGTTTCAAGAAGATCGGAAGGGGTAAAGCTCTGCAACTTTTCTGGTTCACTGGTTCAGCATCCTAGCTCACTGCTTTGCTGTTTTGCTTGCAGTTCGAACTCCGTTCTGCTCCTGTTCGGCCTCTGTCTTGCTGCTCACTGCTCGGGCCACCTGTTTTAACGTTTTCAATGAACTGTTCCAAGTTTGCGTGGATTCTTAGTGCAGTTGTGTGTGATTATTTTTAAGATTATCTATGCAGTTTTTATGTTACTGTTTTTAAGGTTTTTTAGGGACTGTTTTAAGAGGATTTGGGCTGCTGTTTTAAGGTGATTCAGGGGCTGTTTTTGAGTGTTTGTTAGGGGGTGTTTTAGTGGTTGTAAGGGCTGTATGGGGGGATGTGTTCTCGGTGCAGGAGGGGAGTGTTTTGATTTGGCTAAGGAGGGTTATTGCTTGTGGTGGTCTCGGTTATGGTGGAGGATTGAGGCTCTTGTTGTCTCGGCTATGGAGGAGGTTGTTAGGGCTCTTTGTTCTCTTTTTTGTGTATATGTGAAGTATCTTGGGCGTGTATTAGAGAGAGTGTTGGGCGTGAATTCTATGTGTCAAGGAGAGGATGGCTTTGGTTAGGGGTTGTTTATATAGAAGATGTCTAGGGTTTTCTTCTTGTCTCACAAGGAAAGGATTTTGGTATTCAATTAGGATTTCCAAGAAAAGTATACACAAGATTGAGGGGGGACAAAATATTTTAAATTAGGAAGTTGTAATATTTAATTTGTGTTGGTTTAGGAATACAAATATTTTAGATTGGTAATTATCTTATTAGATTAGGAATGATTATATTTGATTAGCTTAAATTGGTTAAGATTGATTTTAATTAGGCATATCTTCTTTTTAATTTTAGTTTAAGTTTGGTAAATGTTTTATTTAATTGGTAAATGGTTTAAATATTTTATTTAATGTTTAATATTTAAATTAATATTTATTTATTTAATTTGGGATGTGTTTTATGGGCTTTGGGGAGCTAAATGGGCTGGGGTGTGAGACTAGCAGCAAAACCAGAATTACCGACACCGTTCGAACGCTTCCTCGAACGCGACACGAACGCCCGCAATCTGTTTGACGTTCGAACACAGTAACGAACGCAGCACTAACGAAGACAGTGAGCTTGTTTATTCTTAATTTCCCCTTCCGATATCCGTTTCCCGCGGCTTCCGTGACTTAAAAGGTAGTGCCTCCAAATAAGACTCATCATCGGGTTTCACATGCAAAAATACAATGCCTACAGTCGCCCCCACTTTGATGGGGCTTGTGCAGTGTGTGACAGTGACAGTCCTATCAAAGTCTATGCAATACATTTTTTACTTACCTGGCTAGCTAGCTGTCTCGAGCTGAGCTGATACTGCAGTGGACCTCGATCCTGAGATGCATCTCGATACTGCTGATGATGTGGGCCTCGCCTGCAAAATGATGTGATGTGGAGCCTCGCTCCTCAGCCGATATGGGCTTCGCCCCCAAGCTGATATCATGTGATGTGGAGCCTTGCTCCTCAGCCGATATGGGCTTCACCCCCAAGCTGATATGATGTGATGTGGAGCCTCGCTCCTCAGCCGATATAGTTTCGCCCCCAAGCTGATATCATGTGATGTGGAGCCTCGCTCCTCAGCCGATATGGGCTTCATCCCCAAGCTGATATGATATGATGTGGAGCCTCGCTCCTCATGCGATATGGGCTTCGCCCCCAAGCTGATATAATGTGATGTGGAGCCTCGCTCCTCAGCCGTATGGGCTTCGCCCCCAAGCTGATATCATGTGATGTGGAGCCTCGCTCCTCAGCAGATATGGGCTTCGCCCCCAAGCTGATATGATGTGATGTGGAGCCTCGCTCCTCAGCCGATATGGTCTTCGCCCCCAAGCTGATATACTGTGATGTGGAGCCTCGCTCCTCAACCGATATGGGCTTCGCCCCCAAGCTGATATAATGTGATGTGGAGCGTCTCTCCTCAGCCGATATGGGCTTCGCCCCCAAGCTGATATGATGTGAGGCTTACTGCTCGCTCTTTTCCATCTTCAACACCTGTTTACACAATACAGAAAAAGCACAAAAATATGCCATATAGGTTACGTGTATGCATGTATGCAGGAGTTTTCTTATTCCGTTGGGTTAGGTCTTCCAATGGCGACCAAGTCTTCTCAGGCAAAGTACAACTTCAACCTGTCAACATTGATTGGTTCTGTGAATTCATTTCCCTCGAGGTCTGACAACTTCACTGCTTCATTTCCCATGACTTTCTGAACGATGTAAGGTCCTTCCCAATTTGGCCTGAATTTCCTCTCGGATCTGTCGTCGACGGCCTCGACTGCTTAAGTACCAAATCACCCTTTCTGATCTTTGTAGGACGTACTTTCTTGTTGAAGGCCCGGGCCAGTCTCTTCTGACACAACTGCATGTGATGTAAGGCTTTTATCCTTTTCTCGTCCAAAAGTGCTAACTGATCAAATCTCTGTGCGGCCTATTCTGACTCAGGTAACTCTGTCTCTGCTAATACCCTCATAGACTGTATTTCCATTTCCACCGGCAGTACCGCCTCCATCCCGTACACTAAAGAGTAAGGTGTTGCACCCGTTGCTGTTCTGACTGACGTTCTGTACCCCCACATGGCATACGGTAGTCTCTCAGCCCAATCCATGCAGTTCTCTGTCATCTTAGCCAGAATTGTCTTTACAGTCTTGTTGGCTGCCTCAACTGCCCCATTCGCTTGTGGCCTGTAAGGTGATGACTTATGATGGCCTATCCCGTACCTTTGCAGCATTGCCTTTGTCTCTCCTTGAAACTGTACCCCATTGTCCGTGATCACGTGGTGCGGCATACCATACCGACAAATAAGGTTCTGTGCTATGAACTTGGCCATCTGTTTTGCTGTAACGTTCCGGAACGACTCAGCTTCTTCCCATTTTGAGAAGTAATCCACTGCTACTACTATATGAAGCGATGCCCATTAGATGCATTCGGTCGAATTTCCTCGATCATGTCAATCCCTCATGCTGAGAACGGCCATGGCTCTGACAGCCTGTGCAACTCTGTATGCGGCAGATGACTCAGATTGCCATGTATCTGACAGTCGTGACAGTGCTTTACCATCCTTGCGCAGTCTGTCTCCATAGTCGACCAATAAAACCCCTGTCTCACTATCTTGCGGGACAAGTTCAACCCATTCATGTGCGGACCACATACCCCGGTATGTACCTCCTCCATCACTTTCTGAGCTTCTTCTTTTCTCAAACATTTCAACTGAATGCCGTTTGCTTGCCTTTTGTACAGTTCCCCTTTTAAGATCACATACTGGTAAGCCAACTTCTGAATGGCTATTCTGTCTACCCCTTCCGGGAGTTCACCATATTCCAGATACCTCTGGATGTCATAATACCAAGTTTTTCCATCGTCGACCTCAACTCCCAGAATTCTTTCTATCTCATAAACAGGTCTGTTCGCTGTTATCAGTATCAACGGTCTCATCACTAACTTTTCTGGATTTTCCCAAGTTGCTGCAAGTGTAGCCAATGCATCTGCCATCTGATTCTCTTCTCTCGGTATGTGCTGAAACTTACACTCGGGGATAACCTGTGCCAACTTTCTGAGGTGAAAAAGATAAGGTTTCAACTGTTCTTCTTTCAATTCCAATTCTCCTCGCATCTGCTGGAATACCAACATAGAATCTCCGTAGAATTCCACACTCCCGGCCTTCAAGGCTATCAATGCTGTCAAACCAAAAGCACATGCTTCATACTCGGCCATGTTATTAGTCACTCTGAATGTCAACCTCTTGGCTAAAGGCAAAGTCTCCCCTTCGGGGGTCACTATCACGATCAATTCCGTTCCAGCTCCCTTGTAATTCACTGCCCCGTCGAAATACATCTTCCATCTTTGAACTGTTATTGCTTGGATCTCTTCATCTGGAAATTCAAACTTATACTGATCCCCCTCAACAGGTTGCATTGCTAGAAACTCCGCTACTGCTCGCCCTTTGATCACTTTGGAGGTGAGATATTCAATGTCAAACTATGTCAGCAATACCAACCATCTGCCCAACTTTCCCACTAGTGAATGCACCGAATGAAGATAATTTAGAGGATTCTCCTTTGCCACTACTTGGATCTTGTATGACTGGAAGTAATGCCGCAATTTTCTGGAAGCTCATACCACTGCAAGACAGATCTTCTCAACTTCTTGATACCGAGCCTCATACGGGAGCATCTTCTTACTCAGATAATAAACTGCATGTTTTCCTACCCCTGTCTCATCTGCCTGTACCATCATTGCCCCCAGTGCTTCTGATTCTATAGCCAAATACAATAACAAAGGTCTGCCCTGCCTCGGAGGTTTCAATACATGAGGCTTTAACCAAGTACTCTCTGATCTTGTCGAAGGCTGTCTGACACTGTTCATTCCATCTCCCTGGCTGATCCTTTCTCAATAGTTTGAAGATAGGCTCACATACTGATGTCAACTTGGCAATGAACCGACTGATGTATTGAATCTTCCCCAAGAATGCTCTGACTTCTTTTTCTGTCTTTGGTGCAGGCATTTTTATGATTGCCTTGATCTTTTCGGAGTCTACCTCTATTCCGCCCATTCCCACTCCCACTGTGTGACCAAGCAATTTCCCTGATGTCACCCCCAAAACACATTTCTTGGGATTTAGCCGCAGGTTATATCTGTCAACTCTCTGAAGGAACCTTTCCAGTGCTTCAATATGTCCAACTCTTGTCTCTGATTTCACCATCGTGTCATCCACATACACCTCAATCTCTTTGTGCATTAAGTCGTGGAAAAGTGTGGTGGCCATCCGCTGATAGGTAGTCCCCACATTCTTAAGCCCAAACGGTATAACCTTGTAACAATAAGTACCCCACTCGGTAACAAATGCAGTCTTGTGTTTATCTTCCTCAGCCATGAGAACCTGATTGTAACATGAAAATCCATCTGCAAATGAATACATAGCAGATAAAGCCGCACTATCAACCAGAACATCTATATGCAGCAGAGGAAAATCATCTTTCGGACAAGCCTTGTTGAGATCTCTGTAGTCTACACACATTCTGACCTTCCCATCTTTCTTTGGTACCGGCACTATATTAGCCAACCACTCTGGATATTTTACTACTTCTAGGAACCCCACATCTATCTGTTTCTTAACTTCCTCTCTGACTTTCTCAGCCCATTCTGGCTCATCAGTCGGAGTTTCTGTTTTATTGGCCTCATATTCGGATAAGTTGGTATCGTGTGCTGGGCAATGTTTCTGTCTACCCCAGGCATGTCCTCATAGGACCAAGCAAACACTTTGGCATATCTGACCAACACTTCTTCTAGTTTCTCCCTCTTTTCGGAGGTTACTTCACTTGCAATCAGAATTTCCTTGGGGTTCTCAAGTGTACCCAAGTTAAATGCAGTAGTTCTGGCTGAACTGATATCAAATATGCTCTATTCGTGCAGAGCAAATGGAAATGACTCAGGCAAGTAAGCAAAAGAAATGTCTTTATTATTGGATAAGGCGGAAGTACATTCAAACAAATCAGGAAGATAAATGTCTTCATCATCTATAGACACTTCTTCCTCTACAATCAGATCTTCCTCAGGCTTTCGTCTTCTCCCAGAGTCAGGCTTTCCAACTTCATCAATTCTTCTTCCCAATCTCTGCTTCCACAGCTTCTTAAACACAGCGGCTTCTCACCCAACAAATCCTTGAAGATCTCAAATCCCGGTACCCACAATTCCATTAACTTCCACAAACTGCCACAGGTTCAGGCTCCCCTTGATATCCTGAAGCTTTCACAAAATATTCCATCAGTTTCAGGCCCTTTTTCTTGACCTTGGGCTTTTTCTTCATTAGAATTATAACCCAAACCTTTCCGAGTGGTCTGTCCTCTGAAATCTGGCAATTTTGAACCTTCACCCGGTTCAAATTTCATTTTCTCCATAATCCTAGCCACCCTAGGATCCACCCATTCCTCAAAAGTAGCTGACACCTGAAACCTTGTGAAAGGTTGTATCTCCAAGGCAGCCACGGCATTATCTACCCTCATCCAGATAGTAACAACTTCTCCCTCATACGGGAACTTGATCATCTGATGCAAAGTGGAAGGCACGCCCCCAAGTTTGTGAAACCAAGGCCTTCCCAACAATAAGGCAAAAGTGGCTGGGATGTCCAGCACTGGGAACTCAACCCTCATCTTCAATCGGTCCTACCTTGACCATAGCCACAAAGGTACCCTCAACTCCCCTTTTAACTGTCATCATAAGCTTTAATGGTCATACTGGAGGGGTCCAAGTCTGTTGCTTTCATACCCAATTTTGCTAGAATTTTCAGCGGGCACACATTGATGGACGAACCGTCATCCACCATTACACATGAATTTTTCTTACCCCTCACTTCGGCCCTAATAAATAAAGGCCTATTATGATTCCTCCCCTCTTCTGGAAGTTCATCCTCAGAAAAAGATATCTGTAAAGCTTCTTTCTGAACTGACCCAACAAACATTGCTGGGTTGGCGTCTTCTGGTACCACAATTTTGCTCAAGGCCTCAACCATGGCTTGTCTATGCTCTCGGGATGCACATAACAGTTCCCAGATACTCACTTGTGCTCTAGTCTTCCTCAATTGCCTCAGCACTATATCCCCCTCAGTTTTTTCTGCAGTCCCAACCACTTCTCTACCATTTGTCAAAACTCTCTTACCCTTCTCCGCCATATCATTGTAAAAGCGACCGCTACGCGTCATTCCCCCTACTTCTTCCTCATCACTGCTAGAGAAATCAAGCCAAAAACTTTTCCCCTGCTCTGCTTCATCTTCACTAGTACTATCCCAGATTCCAAGGCAAAAGGCTTGAGGGTGGAAGGATTTTAGGACAAGGTCTTCTGGGAGGCCAGAATTGATCATGTAGATTGGTGGGGGTATTGCTCGGTAATTGGGTAAGGGGTTTCTGTTTGTGTCTGGTTGTTCGGTTTCGGGGGGTCAGGTATCTTTTTGGAGTTAATGAGGTCTTGGATCTCGTGGCGCAGTCGGGCACAGTTGTCAGTGTCATGGCCCTTCTACTGATGGAAATAACAGTGAAGGTTGAGATTGAAATGTGGTGGTGGTGGGTTTGGGATAGGTTTGGCTTCCAAAGGCTTTAAAAGCCCTTGCCTCTTCAGTTTCTCTAGCACTTTTGACAGGGGCCTTCCCAATTAGAAAACTGCCGGTTCCGGATAGCGGCAATCTCAGCAGAAATGGGCTTTGCTCCCGATGTTCCCCCAATGGGCCTCCTGTTCAGACCATAGAATTTTCTATTCTCGGCCTCTTCTTCCTCAATGTCCATGACAGTTTCCCTCAACTGCCGAAAATCAATAATCATGGAGGTCATCCTCCTCAGCTTCCCATAGATGGAGGGCTTGGTGCCCTTGATGATCATTTTAATCTGGTCCTTCTCTGAGGGCCTAGTCTGCATTTTCAACAACTGACCCCTCCATCGGTCCACGTACTCCTTAAAACTCTCCTCTGATTTCTGCTTAACATTCTCCAAATCGCGGAGTGACAGATCGATCTCTAGGTCAGTGACATACTGTTTCAGGAAAGCATCAGCTAACTCCCTCCAATCTTCCTTCACTTTCTTCTCTAAACTGTGGTACCACACCACGGGAGCTCCTTCAAGCGACATCCCGAACATTTTCTGCACTTGGCGCTGAGATAAGCCAACTGAACTCATGACTGATACAAACTGTCGGAGATGCACCCTTGGATCCCCATTCCCGTTAAACTTAGCCATATCATGCATCTTGAACTGTGCTGGGAACTGTTCCTCAAAAGTCAGTGTCATAATCCAGCAAATCCTCATTCTTACCCCTCATCTTGCGGGTAACCGACTCAACCTGATCCCGGAGTTTCTGTAACTCTGCCTGAGACCCAGATACTCTGCTTGCTGCATACTCTGCCATATCATCATCAAAAGTAGGGGTATCATCCCCCAATCTGTTCGGAGATTCCTCTTGCCTCACATCCCCAGAATTAACCCTGGCACGAGACCCAGCTATACCAGCCATAGCAGTAGTCAAAGCCTGCAACTATTCAGTGATCTTGGCGAGACCGTTCTCTAACTGATCCATACGGGACACCTCATTATCGGATTCACTCATACTTGTTCTTTTAGTGAGTCTGTTCCTTCTAACCCAAACGGTATCTATGGTGTCTTTTTTAAGACACAGAGGATGTCAACAAGGTATATGTATGCATGATGTGCATAAGAAGTATATAACATATATTAAATCAAATAAAATTCTCAAACAAATCGGCCTATTATCATTTTAGAAGCTTTTGGGACAACTGTCATAAGAGTGAACCCGTCCCAGTTTAAATGGCCCAACGAGTTCAGGTCTTATGGCAAAGAACCCACTAAATCCAAATGATAATATTCCGAACACAATCATAAAAGGGCCCATTGTTAGTTAGAAGCCTTTTGGCCCAATCGTCATAGGATGTTCTTGTCCCAATTTAAATGGCCCAACAAGCCCATATCCCATGATAAATGGTCCAAATGGATCCAAACAACGATGTTCCCAAACACAAGCACAAAAGAAAGATGATGCAAACATGACATAATAATTTTTACAAAGTGGCCCATCGACATTTCAGAAGCTTCGGGCCTAATAGTCATAAGGTACGAACTTGCCCCAGTTTAAATGGCCCAGCAAGCGCGCATTTCTGACAATAGTCCAACCAACTGCAAAATCAAATGATGATGGTCCACAAGCAATATTCAAGGAAATAATTATTACTTTAGTCAACCCGGTCTATGGGTGGGTTAGCAAGGGTATAGACAAAGGCTCTCACCGCGAATGATGGCCCACAACTAGGTCTCCCCACTCAAGGGTTCGAGCGACCAAGTGAGCGTACCCATTTTTATACATTAAGGTACGTGCCAATGAGCTATGGTGTGTGACGGACTGTCAAATGGATTTCCCGTTGTAGATTCCCAGAGGGAAGGTGGAGCGAGGCTCACATAAATACCCAGCCTCTTAGGCTCTTATCGCTTGTTGTTAGGAATAAACAACGATCTTCCAAATTAGTCCATCACAATAGACTACGAGTAGATGGCTATCTAAGTGCCTTCACAGCTTTTCTTTCTAGAAAGGTAGTGAATGAAGGAAGACACCAAACCATTACCTAGTCTCAAAATGCCTTTGATTAAACCCTCACTTTATCCACCATAGACACGGTCAATTAAAACAAAATCTAATCATTACAAGACAATATTCGGGGCCGATTCTCTATCCCCAGTGGAGTCGCCAGACTGTGGGAACACAGAAATCTGGGGCGACGCATGCTGTCCCGGGCTCGCGGCCCGGTCGGGAGTACGGAGTAGCCACGGGGGACTAAACCGGAGAATAATGGAGTCGCCACCCGTTGTGAACCGGTAAAATGAGATTTAAGGCCGCACTCACCCCTCGCAAGGAAAGACCTCAAACCGTTGGGTTCGGAATGGTCCCTTACTTATGCCATTTGTAATGAAATGATTTACATAATAATTTAATCAAGCTTAAGTAACACTTATTCCTAAGAATATCATGCTTCTATATTCATGGGTATAAAATAACACTCATACATACATTTCACATATATCTCATATCTAATAACACAGCCTAAAAATACCTCAAAGTAACAATGAACATACAACTTCATTCATCATATCATATTCATGAAAACACAAGCATACATAATATCCGCACAAGCATACATGTGAGCACTTTTCCAAGTGATACGTGGAATTGTATCCCAAGTACAGACCGCATTACCATCCATTTGGAATCGGCTACGGAATTTATGTCTGGGTTTCCATCCGATATATCACAAGAAATAATACTCTCCAAATTCATCATGGCATAGGCATATGAATCGTAATGCGTTAAATCAAGACTAAGGCAAACGACGCATCTAATGGAATAAACATGCTTGTCATTATTATTGCACAAAGATATGAATGACTATGTGTGGCTCCATAAAAAATCACCTACGAAACAATTATACGTGGCATGTGATGAATATGTCTCAGTTCAGGTGTGTTCGCGTTCGTGTAGCGTTCGTAAACGCGTTCGAACGAAATAAACAGAATGCTCACGGTCGCATGGCGTTTGTTAACGCGTTCGAACGGAAATGAAACAGAATGCTCACGTTCGCATGGCGTTTGTTAACGCATTCAAAGGAAAATGAAACAGAATGCTCACGTTCGTAATGGCGTTTGTTAACACGCGTTTGAACGGAAGTGAGACCTGATGCATGATAAGGCAAAATGTATGCGCGTTCGAGTTGCGTTCGTAAACGCGTTCGAACGGGAACAGACCTGATGCATGAAATGGGACGCAATACATAAACAACAAAATAAAGGGGGCGCGGTGAAGTACTGCCGTAAAGGTGGCCTTTTGGGGCTCTTGATCTCTCAAGAGAGGACCTTTAGACAACAACATACTAAGCCCATGCGCGTCACATCACACATACAAAAATAGAGCCAATCATATCAAAACCAAGTATGCCCGATTGAACACATCTTACATCCAATCTGAACACACATCAACCGGCCGGCAAAGCATCGTGGAAAAGGGTTTAACCCCTCCCCATAAGGGATCTTTCATTCCACTTACTAAGCCCATGTGCTTGATTGAACCATGCATAAAAAGATAAAGTCAATAATATCAAACTAAGTATGCCCGATTGAACGTAATCTTGCATCAACCGAACACCATCAACCGGCGCGGCGAAGTAGTGTCACAGAGGTGGCCTTTTCGGCTCTCGTCTCTCAAATAGAGGACCTTTGGACTAACTCACTAAGCCGATGCGCTTGATTGAATCATGCATAAATAAACAACATACAGAATTCAAGTGACAAAAAAAAAAATAAACAAACCAAGCAACACAAGGCAAAAGATGTAGAGATCTAATATAGGTCCCAAATCATGAAATCAGGCACAAAATTCGCATGAATACACAAAGGAGTAAGGGCGGAATCATATACTCACAATGATTGGATTTGATGCAAAGAACAAAACCCATTTTCCTCCTTGGTGAAGGTCGGCAATGAGCTTTCTAGACAAGTGGACTGCGCGGTTTTGGGTCATCTTCCTCCTTGAAGATGTCGGCCATGGATGTCTCCTTGGAAGCTCCAAGCTTCAAGGTTCAAAAATGAATTCCAAGCTCATAAATTCGTTTCCCTATCACCATAGTATAAACCCTATAGTGTGCTAGCACTTGTTCTTCTCCATTTTAATCGATCAAAGCAAAATAAATGATGAAGAAATCGGTCATGGACCAAGAGAGAGAGAAAACGATTTTGGCTCCATCTTAAAACCCTAAAAAGCGTGAATGTATTAGAGAGAGAGAAAGTGTAAAATGCTTTTATATTTTCCAAAAATCTAATAAAAGCATTTACCACCTTTACTTTCAAAAAGCAAAGTCAAAAGGTCAAAAGCAAAAAGCAAAAATGATTTTCCATCACCTATCACTTTTTATTATTCACATCAAGTCACTTTAATAAAATGACAACATGTCAAGTCACATCACATCACTCAAAGTGACAAGTGATTTGACAATTGATGCGACTAGCGATTTGACGCTTGATGTGACTTGCGTGCCGCGCTCGAATTCGAAATGCGAATGCGCTCGCAATCACTCTCGGGCTCGGGTTCGCTAATTCCAAATTAACGAATTTTCTGTCGCGTCGTAATTAAATGATTACGCCTAGCGAAATCACTATTCACATCGCTAACGAATTAATTCTAAATTAATTCGTTCGCCCGAATTAAAATCCATTTTAATTTCGCGTCGAAATCCAATTTCTTATAATATATCAAATATATTATTTTATATCGATTAATTCCAATTAATCGTTCTCTCTCTTAATTAATATTTTATCCCAGATAAAATATCTCCGTGATTAATCCCAGATTAATTTTCTCTCTCTTCTAATTAATCCCAGATTAATTAAGTGCGAGTTATACGTCATCGGTGAATCTTCGGGAAGCGACCCATGAGATCTCCGGATATGTTGGCAGTAATACGGTCGTCGGACTATCCGAACACGTAAGTACCTCGTACTACGTTTATACCGATTTACAAGACAATTGGCTTCTAGCAAAGCGCCATGCCTACCCAATTCTCCAGAAATATTCTTACAGGAATATATAGATCTGTATCAAGCGTAGTATACCGTAGTATTGCGTATATCAGCCCAGTATCGGATAGTCACGTGCTAGGGCTGGGGCTGGATAAGTGTCTGCCCCGACCGAAGCACATGTCGGATGTCTGGTACTAGTCTCTATAATCGGATATACATGACCTTGTCATAATATCCCGATGGCCGGCCAGCACTTAAGAGCACTAATACCGTATCCTACGTGACATCATCTCCACTATAACTGGAGTGATACTTCCGTCTTGACATCACACCCAATACACTACGACTCTCTGATAAACCCAGAAGTGGTGTACACAGAACCGGTTAAAAGCCCTCTACCACCAAGACCAAAGTCTACCGATTATCGCAAGTATTAGCGATGTAAGTCTCAGGTTAAGAGTATACACACCTACCTTGATTTCGGCCTCCCATAGACACATAGTCATAATACCAATGGGATTTCGAGGGGTCTATCCAGAGCGAAGCTGTTTCCCGTACCATCGGTGAAACACGACCTCCTATCGCACTTGCATAAGTATCTGATACTTATATATATGACAACTATGCCGTTGTGCCCTCACAACGCACACAAGTGCAATACTAGCCTATTCCGTATTATCGATGTCCAGTCTCGATAATACTCCGGCTAGGGATATTTAATGATTAAACCTTCGGGGACTGATACTGTCTCATATCATTCTCAGTCCAGGAACTAATCATAGGACCTCTCTTCATTTATATATCTATGGTGATCTAATCACAAATGATGAAGAGTGCAATTTCCTTGTCACATAGTTAATTTGCAACAACAACACAATGATCTGTGCAAATAGTGACGCTATGGGTCATTTTGTCCAACAAAAGATAGTGCCGTTTACTCAAGCGGTACGTGGAGTTGTGTCCCGAGTACAGATCATATTACCGTCCATTCGGAATCGGCTATGAAATTTATGTCCGGGTTTCCATCCGATATACGCGAGAGTTAACACATTTCTCATTCATCCCATACCCACAACACACATCATACATAAACAGGATTCAACGAATAAGTAAAATATAATCAAAATAAATAACAAAAATCACGTAGAGATGGGTTTGAAAAGTACCCTCAAGTCTAACCTTTAAGCCGTCTCTCGGACTCACGTTTCACGAAGATCGGAAGGGGTAAAGCTCCGCAACTTTTCTGGTTCACTGGTTCAGCGTCCTAGCTCACTGCTTTGCTGTTTTGCTTGCGGTTCGAACTCCGTTCTGCTCTTGTTCAGCCTCTGTCTTGCTGCTCACTGCTCGGGCCACCTGTTTTAACGTTTTCAATGAACTGTTCCAAGTTTGCGTGGATTCTTAGTGCAGTTGTGTGTGATTATTTTTAAAATTATCTATGCAGTTTTTATGTTACTGTTTTTAAGGTTTCTTAGGGACTGTTTTAAGAGGATTTGGGCTGCTGTTTTAAGGTGATTCAGGGGCTGTTTTTGAGTGTTTGTTAGGGGGTGTTTTAGTGGTTGTAAGGGCTGTATGGGGGGATGTGTTCTAGGTGTAGGAGGGGAGTGTTTTGATTTGGCTAAGGAGGGTTATTGCTTGTGGTGGTCTCGGTTATGGTGGAGGATTGAGGCTCTTGTTGTCTCGGCTATGGAGGAGGTGGTTAAGGCTCTTTGTTCTCTTTTTTGTGTATATGTGAAGTGTCTTGGGCGTGTATTAGAGAGAGTGTTGGGCGTGAATTCTATGTGTCAAGGAGAGGATGGCTTTGGTTAGGGGTTGTTTATATAGAAGATGTCTAGGGTTTTCTTCTTGTCTCACAAGGAAAGGATTTTGGTATTCAATTAGGATTTCCAAGAAAAGTATACACAAGATTGAGGGGGGACAAAATATTTGAAATTAGGAAGTTGTAATATTTAATTGTGTTGGTTTAGGAATACAAATATTTTAGATTGGTAATTATCTTATTAGATTAGGATGATTATATTTGATTAGCTTAAATTGGTTAAGATTGATTTTAATTAGGCATATCTTCTTTTTAATTTTAGTTTAAGTTTGGTAAATGTTTTATTTAATTGGTAAATGGTTTAAATATTTTATTTAATGTTTAATATTTAAATTAATATTTATTTATTTAATTTGGGATGTGTTTTATGGGCTTTGGGGAGCTAAATGGGCTGGGGTGTGAGGCTAGCAGCAAAACCAGAATTACCGACACCGTTCGAACGCTCCTCGAATGCGACACGAACGCCCGCAATCTGTTTGACGTTCGAACGCAGTAACGAACACACACTAACGAAGACAGTGAGCTTGTTTATTCTGAATTTCCCCTTCCGATATCAGTTTCCCGCGCTTCCATGACTCAAAAGGTAGTGCCTCCAAATGAGACTCATCATCGGGTTTCACATGCAAAAATACAATGCCTACAGTCGCCCCCACTTTGATGGGGCTTGTGCAGTGTGTGACAGTGACAGTCCTATCAAAGTCTATGCCAATGCATTTTTCACCTACCTGGCTAGCTAGCTGTCTTGAGCTGAGCTGATACTGCAGTGGACCTCGATCCTGAGACGCATCTCGATACTGCTGATGATGTGGGCCTCGCCTGCAAAATGATGATGTGGAGCCTCGCTCCTCAATCGATATGGGATTCGCCCCCAAGCTGATATCATGTAATGTGGAGCCTCGCTCCTCAGCCGATATGGGCTTCACCCCCAAGCTGATATGATGTGATGTGGAGCCTCGCTCTCAGCCGATATGGGCTTCACCCCCAAGCTGATATCATGTGATGTGGAGCCTCGCTCCTCAGCCGATATGGGCTTCGCCCCCAAGCTGATATGATGTGATGTAGAGCCTCGCTCCTCAGCCGATATAGGCTTCGCCCCCAAGCTGATATAATGTGATGTGGAGCCTCGCTCCTCAGCCGATATGGGCTTCGCCCCCAAGCTGATATCATGTGATGTGGAGCCTCGCTCTTCAGCCGATATGGGCTTCGCCCCCAAGCTGATATGATGTGATGTGGAGCCTCGCTCCTCAGCCGATATGGGCTTCGCCCCCAAGCTGATATCATGTGATGTGGAGCCTCGCTCCTCAGCCGATAGGGGCTTCGCCCCCAAGCTGATATAATGTGATGTGGAGCCTCGTTCCTCAGCCGATATGGGCTTCGCCCTCAAGCTGATATGATGTGAGGCTTATTGCTCGCTCTTTTCCGTCTTCAACACCATGTTTACACAAAACAGAACAAGCACAAAAATATGCCATATAGGTTACTTGTATGCATGTATGCAGGAGTTTTCTTATTCTGTTGGGTTAGGTCTTCCACTGGCGACCAAGTCTTCTTAGGCAAAGTACAGCTTCAACCTGTCAACACTTGATTGGTTATGTGAATTCATTTCCCTCGAGGTCTGACAACTTCACTGCTCCATTTCCAATGACTTTCTGAACGATGTAAGGTCCTTCCCATTTGGCCTGAATTTCGCTCTCGGATCTGTCGTCGACGGCCTTGACTGCTTAAGTACCAAATCACCCTTTCTGATCTTTGTGGGACGTACTTTCTTGTTGAAGGCCCGGGCTAGTCTCTTCTGATACAACTGCATGTGATATAAGGCTTTTATCCTTTTCTCGTCAAAAAGTGCGAACTGATCAAATCTCGGTGGCGGCCCATTCTGATTCAGGTAACTCTGTCTCTGCTAATACCCTCATAGACTGTATTTCCATTTCCACCGGCAGTACCGCCTCCATCCCGTACACTAAAGAGTAAGGTGTTGCACCCGTTGCTATTCTGACTGACGTTCTGTACCCCCACAAGGCATACGGTAGTCTCTCAGCCCAATCCCTGCAGTTCTCTGTCATCTTAGCCAGAATTGTCTTTACAGTCTTGTTGGCTGCCTCAACTGCCCCATTCGCTTGTGGCCTGTAAGGTGATGACTTATGATGGCCTATCCCGTACCTTTGCAGCATTGCCTTTGTCTCTCCTTGAAACTGTACCCCATTGTCTGTGATCACGTGGTGCGGCATACCATACCGATAATGAGGGTTCCGTGCTATGAACTTGGCCATGTTTTGCTGTAACGTTCCGGAACGACTCAGCTTCTACCCATTTTGAGAAGTAATCCACTGCTACTACTATGAAACGATGCCCATCAGATGCATTCGGTCGATTTCCCCGATCATGTCAATCCCCCATGCTGAGAACGGCCATGGCTCTGACAGCCCGTGTGCAACTCTGTATGTGGCAGATGACTCAGATTGCCATGTATCTGATAGTCGTGACAGTGCTTTACCATCCTTGCGCAGTCTGTCTCCATAGTCGACCAATAAAACCCCTGTCTCACTATCTTGCGGGACAAGTTCAACCCATTCATGTGCGGACCACATACCCTGGCATGTACCTCTTCCATCACTTTCTGAGCTTCTCTTTTCTCAAACATTTCAACTGAATGCCGTTTGCTTGCCTTTTGTACAGTTCCCATTTTAAGATCAAATACTGGGAAGCCAACTTCTGAATGGCTATTCTGTCTTTTCTGCCTGCCCCTTCCGGGAGTTCACCATATTCCAGATACATCTGGATGTCATAATACCAAGTTTTTCCATCGTCGACCTCAACTCCCAGAATTTTTTCTATCTCATAAACAAGTCTGCTCGCTGTTGTCAGTATCAACGGTCTCATCACTAACTTTTCTGGATTTTCCCAAGTTGCTGCAATGTGTAGCCAATGCATCTGCCATCTGATTCTCTTCTCTCGGAAGTGCTGAAATTACACTCGGGGATAACCTGTGCCAACTTTCTGAGGTGAAAAAGGTAAGGTTTCAACCGTTCTTCTTTCAATTCCCATTCTCCCGCATCTGCTGGACTACCAACATAGAATCTCCGTAGACTTCCACACTCCCGGCCTTCAAGGCTATCAATGCTGTCAAACAAAAGCACATGCTTCATACTCGGCCATGTTATAGTCACTCTGAATGTCAACCTCTTGGCTAAAGGCAAAGTCTCCCCTTCGGGGTTTACTATCACGATTCCAATTCCAGCTCCCTTGTAATTCACTGCCCCGTCGAAATACATCTTCGATCTCTGAACTGTTATTGCTTGGATCTCTTCATCTGGAAATTCAAACTTATACTGATCCCCCTCAACAGGTTGTATTGCCAGAAACTCCGCTACTGCTCGCCCTTTGATCACTTTGGAGGTGAGATACTCAATGTCAAACTCTGTCAGCAATACCAACCATATGCCCAACTTTCCCACTAGTGAAGGCACCGAATGAAGACACTTTAGAGGATTCTCCTTTGCCACTACTTGGATCTTGTATGACTGGAAGTAATGCCGCAATTTTCTGGAAGCCCATACCACTGCAAGACAGATCTTCTCAACTTCTTGATACCGAGCCTCATACGGGAGCATCTTCTTACTCAGATAATAAACTGCATGTTGTACCCCTGTCTCATCTGCCTGTACCATCATTGCCCTCAGTGCTTCTGATTCTATAGCCAAATACAATATCAAAGGTCTGCCCGGCCTCGGAGGTTTCAATACATGAGGCTTTACCAAGTACTCTCTGATCTTGTCGAA
>SKCR01024674.1:0-19953 GCA_019454045.1 Zanthoxylum bungeanum
ACGTGGAATTGTATCCAAATACAGACCGTACTACTGTCCATTCGGAATCGGCTACGGAATTTATGTCTGGGTTTTCATCCGATATACCACAAGAAATAATACTCAAATGTTATCATGACATAGGTATATGAATCGTAATACATTAAACACATTGTGTTCATACATGTGGGGATGGCTACTAGGAAAACTATGTATGAAATCTGATGAAAAGGACTCAGTTCAGTGGGTGCGCGTTCGCGTTGCGTTTGAAAACGTGTTCTAACGGTAAACAGAAGGTTCGCGTTCGTATAGCGTTCGAGAATGCGTTCGAATGGAACCAGACCCGATGCATGATAAGACTAAGAAAGTGCGTGTGCGTTCGCGTAGCATTCGAGAACGCGTTCGAACGGTAAACAGAAGGTTCACGTTCGTATAGCGTTCGAGAACGCGTTCGAACGGAACCAGACCTGATGCATGATGAGACTAAGAAAGTGCGTGTGCGTTCACGTAGCGTTTGAGAACGCGTTCGAACGGTAAACAGAAGGTTCGCGTTCGTATAGCGTTCGAGAACGAGTTCGAACGGAACCAGACCTGATGCATGATGAGACTAAGAAAGTGCGTGTGCGTTCGCGTAGCGTTTGAGAACGCGTTCGAACGGAACCAGACCTGATGCATGCAACACAAAGAATAAAGACAACAATGTCAAGCTCAATATGTCCGATTAAACGTATCTTGCATTCAACCGAACACACATCAACCGGCGCGGCAAAGCATCGTGGTAAATGGCTTTAACCCCTCCCCATAGGGGATCTTTCATTCCACTTACTAAGCCCATGCGCTCGATTGAATCATGCATACAAAGAATTAAAAGCAATAATATCAAACTGGTATGCCCAATTGAACGTATCTTGCATTCAACCGAACACACATCAACCGGCGCGGCAAAGCATCGTGGTAAAGGACTTTAACCCCTCCCCATAGGGGATCTTTCATTCCACTCACTTACTATGCCATGCACTCGATTGAATCATGCATACACAGAATTAAAAGCAATAATATCAAACTTAGTATGCCCGATTGAACGTATCTTGCATTCAACCGAACACACATCAACCGGCGCGGCAAAGCATCGTGGTAAATGGCTTTAGCCCCTCCCCATAGGGGATCTTTCATTCCACTTACTAAACCCATGCGCTCGATTGAATCATGCATAAATAAGCAACATGCAGAATTCAAGTGACGAAAAATAAATAAACCAAAGCAACACAAAACAAAAGAGGGTGCCGTTTACTCAAGCGGTACGTGGAGTTGTATCCCGAGTAAGATCATACTACCGTCCATTCGGAGTCGGCTATGAAATTTATGTCCGGGTTTCCATCCGATATACCGCGAGAGTTGACACATCTCTCATTTTATTCCACAGCCACAACATACAACATCTCATAATTCATGCATATTTATCTACTCAAGGGCCACAACATGCATTTCAACATGACAATCATGCAAGCAATACTCAATAAATAATATAAGTAAAAATAAAGAAAAAAAAAAAAAATGAGTGTGAAAGATACCCTCAGGTCTAACCTTTTTGCCAACTTTCAGGCTTGCGTTTCACGGACGTCGGAAGGGTACAGCTCCTCAACTTCTCCGGTTCACTGGTTTAGCGTCCTAGCTCACTGCTTTGCTGTTTAGCTTGCTGTTCGAACTCCGTTCTGCTACTGTTCGGCCTCTGTTTTGCTGCTCACTGTTCAGGTCACCTGTTTTGACGTTTCAACGGACTGTTCCGAGTTTTTGTGTGGGTTTTTAGTGCAGTCTTGTGTGATTATTTTAAGGATTATGAATGCAGTTTTTATGTTACTGTTTTGAGGATTTTAAGGGCTGTTTGAGGGCTAATAGGAGTGCAGTTTTTTTATGTTACTACTTTAAGGTTTTTAGGGAATGTTTTAAGTGTATTTTGCTGCTGTTTTAGGGGTTAATTACTACTGTTTGGGCGTGTAAAACAGTGCAATTTTTTGTGTTCACTGCAGTTCGGTTTTTGGTTGTAATTTTCGGTGATGGAGGGCTGCTGTATAGGGCTGGTTTCAGTGGCTTTAGGAAGATATAAAGGCTTGTTATTTTTCGGTTATGGAGGGGTTAAGGGGTGATGTGTTCGGCTATGGAGGGGAGGAGATGAAAAGAATATTTTTTTGTTACTTATCCTTGTGATTGGCGTGTGCTAGGAGAGATGAATGCCTTGGTTAGGGTTGTTTATATAGAGAAGGGCTAGGGCTTCACCTTGTCTCACAAGGAAGGGATTTTGGCATTAAAGAGAGATATGATTTGGTGTTTGAGCAAGGAAAGTCAAAGATTGAGGGGGGACAAATCTTGGCTAGATTAGGAATACAAAATATTTAATTTGTTATGATTGATTTTAATTAGGCATGACATCCTCTTAATTTAGTATGTGATTTGTTTGGTTAGGAAGTTAATATATTTGATTTATCTTTATTAGGTATGATTATATTTTGTGTTTTATTTAATTGGTAAATGGTTTAATTATTTTATTTAATATTTAATTTAATTTTCCATGTGTTTTAAATGTGTTTTTATTAATTGGGATGTGTTTTATGGGCTTTGGGGGGCTAATTGGGCTGGGTGCGAGGCTAGCAGCAAAACCAGAAATACCGACTCCGTTCGAACGCCATTCGACGCTACGCTACACGAACGTCCGCAATCTGGCTGACGTTCGAACGAAGTAACGAACGCAGCACTAACGAAGACAGTGAACTTGTGAAATGAACTTGATGACGTACTTATTCTGAATTTCCCCTTCCGACCTCCGTTTCCTGCAATATCCTTAGCTAAAAAGGTAGTGCCTCCAACTGAGACTCATCATCATCGGGTTTCACATGCAAAATGCAATGCCTACACCCAGTTTTCTGAATGACAATCTTATCTTTCTGTTTTGCTTCTTCCGAGGATTCCGCGTGTGTCTAAGCATCGTTGTGTATCATAATACCAAGGTTGAATGCTTTGGTCAAATATACTCATGTTGCGTATTCAGCGAGTACGGGAATGAACGTCTTTATTATCATTAGAAAAAGGTTCGAGCAAACAGGCAAAATCAATGTCTATATCAAAAATGCAGGATCAAACAAACTAAGAGGAACAACTTCATCATTCGCAGCGCTACCTTTTCCTCGGCCTATGGTTCTTCATCGTTGTCACCCCTATCCCCATGTACGAAGCTTGGTGGTTCAGAGCTTGGAGGACGAAGGTTTCGGGCAAGCCAGAGTTGATCATGTAGGTGGGTGGGGGAACAGAGTGATAATTTGGTAGATGATTGGTGTGTGTTTGGCTGTTCTCTTTCAGGGTCAGGGATTTTGTGGGAGTCAATTAAGTCTTGATCTCATGGCGGAGACGGGTACAACTATTGGTGGCATGGCCAGATTGTTGGTGGAATTGGAGTGGCAGTATCGGTTCATATTGAGGCTTGGTGGGGGAGGATTTGGGAGTGGTCTAGGTTCCAAGAGTTTTAAGGAGTCTTGCCTGGTCAGCTTCTCAAGCACTTTGGACAAGGGTATACCCAAGTTAGAAAAGCGCCTATTCTTAATAGCAACAATCTCGACAGTAGCGGGCTTGTCTCAGAATGCCCTCCAAAATTCCTAATATTCTGGCCATAAAACTTTCTGTTTCAGCCTCTTCTTCCTCAATATCCATGACAATTTCCCTCAACTGTCGGAAATCCGCAATCATTGAAGTCATCCTCCTCAACTTGCCATAGATCGAGGGCTTAGTGCCCTTGATGATCATTTTAATCTGGTCCTTCTCAGAGGGCCGAGTCTGCATTTTCAGAAGCTGGCTTCTCCAGCGGTCTACATACTCCTTGAAGCTTTCTTCCGGCTTCTGCTTAGTGTTCTCCAAATCACGGAGTGACAAGTCAATCTCTAAGTCTGTGACATACTGCTCCAGAAAAGCATCAGCTAGCTCCCTCCAATCTTCCTTCACTTTCTTCTCCAAACTGTGGTACCACACCACGGGAGCTCCCTCGAGCGACATTCCAAACATTTTCTGCACTTGGCGCAGAGATAAACCAACTGAACTCATGACTAATACAAACTGTCGGAGATACACCCTTCGATCCCCATTCCCGTTAAACTTAGCCATATCAGACATCTTGAACTGTGCCGGCAACTGTTCCTCGAAAGTCAGTGTGTCATAATCCAGCAACTCTTCATGTTTACCCCTCATTTTGCGGGTAACTGTTTCAACTTGATCCCGAAGCTTCTGAAATTCTGCCTGAGACCCAATCACTCTGCCTGTTGCAAACTCTGCCATGTCATCATCAAAAGTGGGGATATCACCCCCCAACCCATTCAGAGGCTCCTCGCGCCTCACATTCTCAGAATTTCCCCCAGCACGGGGCACAGCCATATTTGTCATGGCAGTAGTCAAGGCTTGCAATTGTTCAGTAATCTTGGCGAAACCTTTCTCAACTGATCTATTCGGGATACCTCAATATCTGATTCACTCATGTCTGTTCCCAGTATTTTGGTGAGTATCCTTTTCCCTAACCCAACGGGAATCTATGATGGCTTTCAGAACACAAGGGTTAACATGATGTATGTATGCATGAGGTGCATGAGATGCATGTAACATATATAACATACTAAATCAACTAAAATTTTCAAACAAATCGGCCCGTTATCATTTTAGAAGCTTCTGGGCTAACTGTCATAGGAGTGAACTCGTCCCAGTTTAAATGGCCCAACAAGTTCACATCTCATGGCAAGGAGCCCAACTAAATCCAAATGGTAAGTTCCGAACACAAGCACAAAGTGGCCCATCAACACTTAGAAGCCTTTGGCCCAATCGTCATAAAATACGTTCTTGTCCCAGTTTAAATGGCCCAACAAGCCCATATCCCATGACAAATGGTCCAAATGGATCCAAACGACGATGTTCCCAAACACAAGCATAAAAGAAAGATAATGCAAACATAAAACAATAATTTCTACAGAATGGCCCATCAACATTTCAGAAGCTTTGGGCCCAATGGTCATAAGGTACGAACTCGCCCCAGTTTAATTGGCCCAGCAAGTCCGCATTTCTGACAATGGTCCAACTGCATCCAAATGGGGATGGTCCACAAGCACATACTCAAGGAAATAATTGTTACTTTAACCCTACAACCCCGGTCTATGGGTGGGTTCACAAGAGTGTAGACAAAGGCTATCATCAGCGAAGGATGGCCCACAACTAGGTCTCCCCAATCAAGGGTTCGAGCGACCAAGTGAGCGCACCCTTTTTTATACACTAAGGTACGTGCCAATGAGCTATGGTGTGTGACTGACTGTCAAATGGATTTCTCGTTGTAGATTCCCCAGAGGGAGGGTGGAGCGAGGCTCTCTTAAGTACCCTAGCCTCTTAGGCTCTTATCACTGGGTGACAGGAATAAACAACGAGTCCTCCAAATTAGTCCATCACAATAGGCTAAGGGTAGATGGCCATATAGGTGCCTTCAAAACTTTTCCTTCTAGGAGGGTAGTGAATGAAGAAAGACACCAAACCATTACCTACCCTCAAGATGCCCTTGATTAAACCCTCATTTTATCCACTATAGACATGGTCAATTAGAACATAAATCCAAACATTACAAGACAATATTTCGAGGCCGATTCTTTATCCCCAGTGGAGTCGCCAGACTGTAGGACACAGGATCTGGGGCGACGCATGCTGTCCCGGGCTCGCGGCCCGGTCGGGAGTATGGAGTAGCCACGGGGGACTAAACCGGAGAATAATGGAGTCACCACCCGGTGTGAACCGGGAAAATGAGATTAAGGCCGTACTCACCCCTCGCAAGGGAAGACCTCAAACGTTGGGTTCGGAATGGTCCCTTACTTATGTCACTTGTAATGAAAGGATTTGTGTAATAATTTAATCAGGCCTAAGTAACACTTATTTCCAAGAGTATCATGCTTCTAAATCACATGCATGAAATTAATCATCACAACATGCAACATTCACATGGCAATCTCACAACATTTCTCAATCATATGATATGGGAAAACAACTAACAAAACCTAATCAGCTTGAGTACTATCTCATGAATATATTAACCAAATAACATGCTAAAGCCTAATCATGCTTGAATATCATCCCAAGAACACATCGAATGGATAAATGCAGGAATAAAAATAATATGATTGGCTACACAATGCAAAGGAGATCACCAAAAGGCAGTTGTGCATGAAATATGATGAAACAGACTTAGTTCAGTGTGTGCGCGTTCGTGTAGCGTTCGTAAACGGTTCGAACGGTAAACAGAAGGTTCGGGTCGTGTAGCGTTTGATAACGCGTTCGAACGGATCCAGACATGATGAAATAAAATGCATGCGCGTTCGAGTAGTAGCGTTTGTAAAACGCGTTCGAACGGGAAACAGAAGGTTCGCGTTCGTATATCGTTCGATAACGCGTTCGAACGGGAACAGACCTGATGCACAAAATGTGACGCAATACATACATAAAAAGCAAATAGCGAAATAGGAGCGCGGCGAAGCATCGTGGCGAAGGATTTTAACCTCTTCAATTAGAGGACCTTTCATGCGCTTACTAAGCCCATGCGCTTATCTCAATGCATATAAAAATAAAGACAATAACCTTAGACTTCATGTACCCGATTGAACACATCTTACATTCAACCGAATATACGTTAATCGGCGCGACAAAGCATCATGGTTGAAAGGATTTATACCATCTTCAATTAGAGGACCTTCATCGCACTTACTAAGCCCATGCGCTCGATCACATCATGCATACAAAAAAAAGACAAACATATCAAACTTAGTATATCCGATTGAACATATCTTATATCCAACCGAACACACATCAACCGGCGCGGCAAAGCATTGTGGTAAGGATTTTTAACCCCTCCAAATAGGGGACCTTTAATCTGACTTACTAAGCCCATGCACTCGATTGAATCCGCATACAAAAGTAACATGCAGAATTCAAAATAACGAAAAATAAATAAACAGAAGCAACATAAAACAAAAGAGTGTGCCGTTTACTCAAGTGGTACGTGAAGTTGTATCCCGAGTACAGATACTACTACCGTCCATTCGGAATCGGCTATGAAATTTATGTCCGGGGTTTCCATCCTATATACCACAAGAGGCGACACATTTTCCATTTCATTCAAGCACAACATGCATCCACAAACGACTCTCATTCGAATAGAATTCAATAAACAATCAAAAGACGAATATAAACTAATGAGAAAAGTGCCCTCATGTCTAACCTTTTAAATCACCTCTCGGATGTACGGTACACGATCGTCGGAAGGGTGGATGCTCCGCAACTCTTCCGGTTCACTGCTATCGTTCGTTTGTCTTTACTGTTTGAGTCGTCGTTCTCCATCTTTTGCTGCTGCTGTTTGGCCTCCGTTTTGCTGCTGTGCTTTCCTCGCGGTTTCGCTGCTCAATTATTGGTCACTGTTTTGGCGTTTCAACGGACTATTTCGAGTGTTTTTTTTGTGGTTTTTAGTGCAATCTGTGTGATTATTTTAAGGATTATAAATTCAGTTTTTATGTTACTGTTTGAGGATTTTAGGGACTGTTTTAAGAGGATTTGGCTGCTGTTTTGGGGGTGATTTGGGCTACTGTTCAGGCGTGTTTTTGGAGGTGTAGGGGCTGCTATTTTCGGTGGAAAGGGGCTGTTGTTTGGGGGTGTATTTTCGGTTATGGAGAGTGTTTAGGGGGAGTGTTGTTTTCGGTGGAAAGGGAGGAGGAGAGGAAAATTCTAGGTTGTTTCTTGAGTATATTAGTGTGAATGGAGGCTTTTTTCTTTATGTGAATGTGTGAATGAGCTCGGCCGTGCATGTCTTGGTTATGGGTTGTTTAATAGAGAAAGGTTAGAGAGCTACTCTTTGTCTCACAAGGAAGGGATTTTGGCATTAAAATGAGGATTTGATTTGGTATTCAACAAGGAAATGATTAGATTGAGGGGGGATAAATTTGGTTTAGATTAGGAAGTCAATATCTTTAATTTGTTATAATTGATTTTAATTAGGCATGACATCTTTTTATTAGTATGTGATTTTGTTTAGTTAGGAAGGAATCTTGTGTAGTTGGTGGGTGAATATCTTAATTAAGGAATAAAATATTTGATGATTTCAATGTTTATTTTAATTTGGTATGTGATTTTTAGATTTGTTTTGATTTCACCATGTGTTAAATGTGTGTTTTAAGTGGGCTTGGGCGAATTGGGCTTGATGTGAGGCTAGCAGCCAAAACCAAATTACCGACACCGTTCGAACGCCTCCTCGAACGCGGCACGAACGCCCGCAATCTGTTTGTCGTTCGAACGCATACACGAAAGCAGCACGAACGAAAACAGTGAACCTTGTTTATTCTGAATTTCCCCTTCCGATGTCCGTTTTCCGTGACCTCCGTGACTTAAAAGGTAGTGTCTCCAAATGAGACTCATCATAGGGACTTATGTGTAAAAATGCAGTGCCTACAGGAATTACCCTTTTTACCCCTGTCGTACTCCTTAAATAACATAAGACCTGAAAACACCATCAACATATATAAAATATAATTTTTCTTAATTTAATAATCCATCTCAACTTAGAGCCCCTGAGTATTAATTCTTAATTGGAAAAGAAACACGGTACTAATTAGAGTAACAATACAAACACAATAGCATAGAAAAACTATTTTTTTTTTTAAATTGTTGGAAACCCCACCGCCATATTACTTATTTCGGGCTTAAGTGGAGCAGATAAAACCATCGACTGTCCCAAATTCTTACATGAAACTCTTTGGATTCGAACCTACGACCTCAAAGTGAGATCCTGAATACTACACCACAAAGCCACGTCCCTTGAGGACATAGTGAAACTACTTACCTCATACCATTCCACTAAAAACTACCCTAAAACAGAAGGAAAAAACTATATAACAAAACACCAATGTCAATACTTACTGGTTACGGCTAACTTTTTTAAACTACATTGCAGGTTGGTGTCAAAGAGAGAATGAATTTGATTACCTGGGGCCAATGCCAGGAACAAAAGCAATAATAGAAAGTGATTCCTTACAAGTAATTGTCTCCTATAAATATAGCCATGGCCCCATCAGGAAGTTTCACGATCAATTGACACAAGAGGTCCAGTCCAATGTGAGTGATAAGAGCATTTTGTTAATTTAAATTATGTGATAACAACATACTTCAATGCAATGGCTTAAAAAAATTCAAGACAAAAATGTAATCATTAGTATCAGGGCATTGTATAGGGAGTGTATGAGAATGGAAGAACTTAGGTTGCCTGACCAACAATATGAGCATCCAAGCACACACCCGATAACGAATAACTGCAGAAAATTGTAGACGGAAAAATGAGCTGCACTGAAGATCGCTGAGCTGATGACAACTGCATGTTGCCAGTTCATCGTGGAAGCGATAGATGTTAATAAATACCCTCTGTAAACAGTTTCTTCCAGTAGGGGAGCGATGATGCAATTAACAAGGATAATAGCAGTTTTGATATGTCGCTGCTCAGAAAGATCTCCTTCACTGTGGGATTATTCACAGCCTAAAAAAATAATCATAAAAGAAAAAGATAAAATCAGTCCCAGAACTCCGGGAAACCTTAGTTGTGCGAAATCAGGCTTTGAATAATGAACAAATCCAAAACTGTTACTTCGATGCAATAAAAAGTTCTATTGTGTTACATGAATATGATGAAGATAATTTCTTTGATGCAAATAATTAAAGTAAATAACAGATTGATCACTTCCCCATTCATTCACACAGATTGGTGTAGAAATGCCAATAAACTTTTATTCCCTTGACGGTTCTCTTCTCACATGCAAGTAACAGGTGGAGTCATTCTGAACTCCATGGAAAACACTTTGAGTTGTTTCAGATGCCAAGCGAAAGATAGGAAATTCACTCAAATTTCCTTAAAACCCCTCATGCACCTAGGTAGATGATTTAATAGAATTATGTAGTTGTTGTGCTATCAATTTTTTCCTCTTTTGTCATGAACCAATATCTCAGTCAATGGTGGCCAATTCACACATATCTACTGCAAAAACACTCCGGTCCAGATTGATAGATGTTCCTCAAGTATGGATTAACTTTCAACAACTCATATGGTTACTAGCATGGTTCAATTTCGTGGCAGAGAAATGGTAACAACCAACTATTTGAATTCATAGCCAAAACAAACTTGTTCAAACTCTAAATTGATTATAAACTCGTAAATGGGCTTTTAGCAAGAAAAAAAAGATTTAATCCATAATTTGGAAGAGCTGCTAAAATTTGAAAAAAAGTTTTAGATGCTCATCTGACATCTGCAATAACTAAAGCCCATCTGCAATAACTAAAGCCCATCTGAAATTACTAACTAATGTTTTTATAGTAATACACTCTTCCAAGTCATCAACAGGTTGGTCAAGTCCTTAAGAAAAATGCTCATGCTTGTTGAACAATATTCTTTTCTCTAATGTTCCACCAACTCCTAACCAATTTTAAAGCCATCTCTAAATATTCTTTAATTCTTTTATATATACTTTGTTGAAGAAACCATCCGTAAGTTTTCTTTAATTCTTTTATATATACTTTGTTCAAGAAACTAATTTACATCATATTCTTCAATGAAATCTTGGAGAAGCAAACAGAAATATATCTAGAAAGCTGAGAATCAGGTACTCACTTAGAAACCTTCGCCACGTATTAGTAGAAAACTAAATTATGGAAATCGTTTAGGAAATTTAAAGGAAACTGCCTATAAGTAACTACCACTAGAGTATATAATATAACAAGTATGTATGTGCTATGAGGAAATTTCACAATCTATACTAATAACTTAGACTGCCAAAATATCATGCAGTTTCTAGAACATCAACCCCAAAATATCAAAGGCCGAAAAAGAGAGAAAATAAGAAATCATCAGTGTGAAACTAACCCAGCATAAGAAAGGCACAACAAAAGCCTCATCCTCACATTAATGTTTAGCATACTAAAAGTAGCAGAGGGGGGGAGTAATTTCATACAACCAACCTTAGCCCCGAATAGTTTTTCAGCAACAAGTGATGTCAGGAAAACCAATGAAGTAAGAACCCCGAATCCTAGAGCAGATGCCAGCAACCAGTTCCTCTCTTCTGGTGACTTGTTAGGTTTGAAGCAATTTACAAGGTCATATTCAGGTTTTATGGCCCTGTTTAGTAGAAATAGGGTTCCACTGAGTTCTAATATCTGGAAAACAAGCAGGGAAAATGCCTGCACTGCAGATAAAATCAAGCATCAGTGGGAACTGATAAATAATTTTGATTGTCAACCTTACTCATCTATAATAGAAATTTACAAATGATGTTCAATTGTTAAGGGTACCATTAAGACTTTCGAGCTTAGATTGGCACAACACTTGGACAATGAACAATCAAACAACGCTCATATAATAATTTTTATCATAAAGAAATTCGAAGCACATCACATCCATTAAGTAATCTCTAGACAGAGTACTTCTGAGAACATAGTTTTAAGATTCAAATGATAGAGAAGGATTAAACATATAAAAATTGTAATCACGAATACCAAAGCATAAGACAAGATTCCCAAAAACAAGATGACCAAATTGAGAACTTATCTCCCTTCAGAGAGTTGAGTCCGTGAAAACATTATGTTTTACTTGGAAAACTCATTCAAACTTTTATAAAATTTCTGGGTCACATGCATCACAGATTCAGGATACAAAATGGCAACCCCTCTTTCAATGAGTACAAGGTTCTCTATCAGGATATACTCTTCCTATATTTCAGCACTAATATTAAAAATTAAACATGGATGATAAAATGCCATAATAAAGTCTAGAAACTTCACGCACTTGAGTCTGTGGATCAAGAACAGGTTGATGCAATATATAGGCAACAATAGACAAGCCTCCATAACCCAAAGGAATGTGCAAATTGAACATATAGAAGGCCATAGTGCTCCAAAAACTCCCATTCTCCCATGGAATATCTGAAGCCAACACTGAAAAACCCTCTGTAGCTACTGATAGCGAATCAGTTTTCTGCAATTTTTAAATAAAAGAAAAGGCACAAATGATGGAAAATAGATAAAATCCAATTAGATATAATCTTCATCCTAACTAATGAAGTCCCAATTGTCCGCTTACAATCATAATCAATATCAAACTAATAAAAGAAATTAAACCACTATACAGTTTGCGTAAAAGTTAAAATTTCATATATATTTCTACAAATCTCAACAATAAAATCCAGCTCGAGCAAAAACCCTTCCAGAATCCTTCATTGCCACAGTTTGATTTAAAAAAACACAACTTAAGTAAACAAATTAACCCACTAAGCACTCAGTCAGTATGCTACATTCATATAAACTAACTCTCAAAAAATCTAAACTTGGGTTAATCTCACAAAATTGAAACCCAAGTACCCAAGAAACCTCTAAAATAAATGTAGCAGTGAAAGAGAACATACCTCAATGGGTTTTGCTGTAATGTCATTTTTGAGGGAACAACACTTGAGAGAACCTTTGAAGCTAAAATTGGAGTTGATTGTGGAGGAACACAGAGCATTGTTTCGAGATAGTAATAGAGGAGACACTGGATTGTTAAAATCGCCGCCAAATTTAGTGGATAGAGGATGTAATGAACTAACGGTTAGCGAACGCGCCAGAATCATTTTCCCGTACTCTCTTAATCTCCAAGTTTGTTCAGTGAGTGACTTGATTCTCGAATGACAGAGAAAACTCAAAAGCCGACAAAGGACCAACTTCAGGCATTATTACGAATTAGACAAACTTTGGTTCTTTTATTTCATTTTTAAAAAAAAACAATGGGTCTATACATATATTATCCAAGACTCAACATAACTTATTTAATCTCAAATTTTTTTTTTTTCAAATTTCTTTGGTTTTTTTTTTTTTTTTTTTTTTTTTTTTTTAATTTCTTTGGTGTTACATTTAGAGAAGAGTTTTCATGATTAAAAAATTTATTTTCTCTCTACTAATAAAAAATTAAGATTTGAACTTATTGTTCTATATGTGTTATCAAACAAATTTAACATGCATCATTCAATCCAAATTCTTATTATAAACATGAACATGGAACTTGAGAAATAAGAAACAACCTAGAAATGTATTGAAGAATATGATGATTCTTAAACTAAATCGAGTTGTCTCTATCCTTAAAAAATCATGTCCTTTGATGCTCCATGTGTGGCCTGGATCATGTCAAATCTGTTGGCTTCAAATGGGGAGAATAGCAGGAGCGTGCATTCCGGGATCTTAAAATGAAGTTTTGCAGTGCACCAGTTTTGGCGTTACCCAACTTTGAGAAGACATTTAAGATTGAGTGTGATGCATCCAGGATAGGCATTGGAGCGGTTCTTATGCAAGAAAATTGGCCAATAGCTTACTTTAATGAGAAGCTGAAAGGAGCAGTTTTGAGGTACCCCACATACGACAAGGATTTGTATGCGCTAGTAAGAGACCTTGAGACTTGGCAGCATTATCTGTGGCCTCGAGAGTTTGTGATCCATACAGATCATTAATCATTGAAGCATTGGAAAGGCCAAGGTAAGCTGAACAAACGACACGCACGATGGTTAGAGTTTGTTGAGACATTTTCGTATGTAATCCGCTACAAACAAGGTAAGGAAAACATTGACACCGATGCACTATCGCAAAAGGTTAGATGGAAAAAAGGAAAGCTGATTTGGTGAAACACATACATGAGAAAGTAGAGAGCACATGCGACGAAAGAATGAGCAGTATGTTTCTCATGCCAATAAGGGAAGAAAGGGTGTGGTATTTCAGCATGGTGATTGGGTTTGGTTACACATGCACAAAGAGAGATTTCTTGAACAACGTAAATCCAAGCTACAACAGAGAGGGGATGGTCCATTTCAAGTCTTGGAACGGATTAATGACAATGCATACAAGCTGGATTTACAAAGTGAGTATAATGTTCTGCTACATTTAATGTTTCTGAATTAACTCTTTTTGATGCAAGTACAGATTCGAGGTCGAATCTATTTCAAGAGGGAAGGAATGACACGAATCCAGCCACTCAAGGAACATTATATGTCACGGTCAGTAATATGGTAGAGCTTTTGCAAGTGCCAACATGGCTAATCACACGCCAAAAAGCTAAGAAGATCAAAGACGTAATGGCGGGGCTAGCACAAAATGCCATGGTCGAGTTTGACAGACAACTCCAGGGCATATTGGCTTCACATGAGGGCTTCTATGGAGTGGGTCCAAAGCTATTTCACTTGACCCAAGTCATACCAAATTGACACACCAGCAATTCGGGAGTTAAGTACCTTTTTGACGAATCAAATCCAATTAAGTCCAACACCAAAAATTCTGACAAGACAAGAATATTTAGGCTTCAAAACACATCATTGGGTCTATATACACATAAAGCCACGAATTTGGGGATGTTTTTGTCAAGGAGACAATTTCGATATGGCTTTGAAAAACTTACCACCTTTGTTGGATTTTTGTGATTTTATTGTTTTTCCTTTTATTGATTTTTTTGGCAAAGTTGTTGATGACTTTAGCCACCTTGTTTGACATTTTTGTTATGTTGTCTAGATTATTAAATGATTATTAAGGGCATAACCTTTAAATAGTCATTAGTTAGCCATTAAGGATGTTTTGGTCAGTTTATGTCCATTAGGGTTTCTTTCTTTGTACTATATAAACTCTTATCTTCTTAATGGAAAAATAATCACCAATTTTCGAAAATAGCTTCATCTTGAAAGCTTAGCTATGGCCAAAATTTCTTAAGGGAGGGATTCCCCTTATATCACGCAATCCGACTTATCTAAGGCGTAGAAACGTTAGTGGCGTCTCTGTGCTAGCAAAACACTATAAGGATTCATCTTAAGGGTTCTCAAAGACAAGTTCTTTTTGGCATTGGAAGAATTTTGTTCCTACAAAATAAAATTCACGGTTCTTGGGGTACTGTCTGTTGCGAGGGGTTTCCTTGGCCTAAACATCCAAGTGAGTTTCGCGTCACCTGTTAAGCCTAGTGGGGTTGAGGTTTCGGATGATGTCGCTGTAGGTTATTGATCTAGGTGAATGATCTTACAAGGGTTTGGAATTGGTACCGGATGATACTACAGTGACGGAATGTACATCTAAGGATGTAGTTGTGGAGCTTGTGGATAAGAGGGAGGAGGGTGAATGTACTTCTATTGTCTCTTTGCCAATTAAGGATCTTACTAAGGATGGGTTGGCTAAGGTTCTACTAGTAGCCGATTGTGATTCGCCATTTTCTAATGATAATATGCTAGCTGTTAAGGCTAAGGACTCGTTGGAGAAAAAGTAGTTGGATCATGGTGGTAAGCTTAAGAAGGGCTCAGGTAGTAAGAGGGGTCAGAAATGTCAATCCCCAAGAGGGGGCAGGTGGAGATGATTTGCTCAGGTGGGATCCTATCTTTCTGTTTGTTTTTTATGTTATTTGGTTGTTGGAATATCTGGGGGTCTCAATGACCCTATGAAACAAGCTGAAGTTAGGAGGTTTTTTTTTTTTTTTTTTTTTTTTTTTTTTTAAGAAGCTTTCTTTGTGTTTTTTAGTTTAAACAAATGTGAAAGATGCCATTTTTTGTGCGGGTTTCCTGTGCTATTAATTCTTCGTGGAAGTTTTTTTACCACTATGATGTTCTTCTGTTTGGTCGAATTTGGTTTTGTTGGAACTCGAGTGATGTTTATGTTAGCATTAATCGCTCCTCTCCTCAAGCTATCCATTGTCGTGTTTCACATGTTTTTTCCCTTTGGAGCTGTGTGGTTTCTGTGGTTTATGGTGACTTTTATTATGAGAGGCATCGGCAGCCGTGGGCTGACTTGCATGCTAGTTGTAGTGCTTTTGATGCTTCTCTGTGGTTGGTTATGAGTGATTTTTGTAGGGGTTTTATGGCGGAAATCCGGTAACGCAGCGGAATCGCGGAAAATCAAAATTTCCGATTTCAAAATTTTTCTTGAATCAATTAAATAAACTTATTTATTTAATTATCCAATTATTAAGTTCTGAAAAATTACACAAGAAATCAAATTTCTTGGTAATTACCGAATTACCCTACAACTTTGCAAATTGATCATTTTAGTCCTAAAATTGTCAAATATAATTTTGTATGATTCTAAATCACTTCTAAAACGATTTTCAACATATCCAATACATCAAAATCAGATTGCAATAAAATCTCAAACTTTTGCCTAATTGCCGAGAGCACCCACAAATTTTCAGATTTTGCAATTTAGTCATTTTATGTTCAAAACATGTCAAAATCAAATCCAGTCAACCCAAAAATTTATATGCATCATATACACACTATAATACATCATATATATGAAAAGCCCCAAATTTAGAATGGGTTAAGAACCCTAATTTTATAATTTCATCAAATTGACCAATATTGTCAAATCTTTAAAATCCAACACTTTAATTCATTCTTTACAACACCAAACAAGTCTCACCACTTTGAAATAACTCTAGAATAATTCTAGGTCACCAATGAGTGACTCAACAACTCTAGAATGGCAACATGATTATCAAATAATTAAAATAGAGTCATTGAAACCATTTCAAGCTCACTTTATAACCATACATGCATACATCTTTCTTTCAAGTTCATAATCAATTAAAAAACAAACTATAAGTAAAGAGACAATATCAAAGCAACACAAGATGAATCTAAGCATGTTAGAAACATTTTTCATGTTGGAAGATTTGAAAGAAAACTTACAAATGCTAAAGATTTCCAAGCTTTTCTTCTTTTCTCTAAACTTTTCTCTCAACTACTTTTGTGTTTGTTTTTAGACTTATGAAACCCATAACCTAATGAAATGAAACAAAAAAATATATACCTCCTCCGATTTTGCCTTGGCCGAATTTGGTAGTAGGAAAATATCTAGATATTAATTTTTGTTTCATTTAATTGCCTTATCAACTTGCAAGCTTTATCCTTACAACTTTAATGAATATTCAACAAGTCAACAATAGCAACTAAAAGCATTTCCATAAATATCATAACTTAGGATATTTATATTTTTAATTAATTTAATTATTTAACAATTAATAATTAAATAATTATATAATTATATAAATACAAATATTTAAAATATATGTATTATATTTATATTAAATATCCAAATACATATATATTTATGATATTAGTCAAATATCTCAATTTGACAATTAATTAATGTGTATTTGATAAAATCTATCATTAAATGCAAATACACAAAAATTAGGAAATGACTATTAGGTCCCTTCGCATGTATAATTCGTTTAACCTTTAAACGACTTATAAATAACCCTAGTGCTCTAAGAGTATATTTCATTAGTGAGACTCTCTAGATTCAGGCATATCTATCACGAAATCTAATTTCGTGTCCATAATTTACCCACCCGTAAATTATAACGACCACAGATAAACTCGTTGAATCATACAGGTCGAGGTCATGGCATATGTATAATTCCTCCGTCACAGATATCCGGATATATCCCAGAGATATAGATGTAACCGTCAAATCTTTATAGGGACTATCTCGTCGACGTCTCTATTAGCAATCTCTAAAAGAACACTTAGAACTACTTCTAAAGTATACCACGGGCCGATGATTTTTATCTGATTGCTAATCATAAATGGACTACCTATGCTCTGTAAACAGAACTGACGGATCCTATCTCGACACACACATGACACCTTGAGGATCTATCCACACCCAACAAACAGGCGGAGGTCGGATCTAAATAGATCGGTGACGTGACTGCCATCTAAGTGTGGAAGATATCTCATGTGCCCACAGTGGTATCTCAAGTTGAAGAATCACAAATGCTACTCAACCCGAGAAGATTCTTATTGACGTTGGCATACCATCCATTAAGAATCTTCGGTGAGTCGTTCAGTGTCTATCCGCTATAAACACATACCCGTCTATACGAGTCTCCAAGACTCATGATTCATTGAGAAACCATTGGAATCATTTATTCTAGTATATGACATGTACCGGTCTCAATGGGTTTACTTTACTGACCAAGTAGTGTAAGCCTTGACCAGGAACTGTCTGAAAATGACAACGTCATGATACAACTCAATGTCAGTTGTGACGCTTTTGCAACAGTATCATGACTAATCATTCTAAGGTCTATTACGTCTTTACCATATTATAAGATATATTATATTACAGAAACTGCTTATTTTATTCATAATAAAATATTTTATAATAGTATTTTCAAGAAAATACAACGGGGAATTGGCGCTCTGAGCACCAACCCCAATAATTTTAATGTTATTCGTTCTCTTTTTGAGCATAGTGGTGGTCCTCTGTCGTGGCCTTCTTGGAGAGATGTGTTGGGTTATTGCCTCAGCCAGACTGGTTTGGATGATCTTCAATTTTTTGGATGTTGTTTTACGTGGTTTAATAAGCAGGTTCACTATCATATTTTGCGGAAGTTAGACCGCATTGTTGCTAATACCTCTTGGGAATGTCTCTTTTCTTGTTCGGTTGTTTGATTTCTTCCTCCCCTCATTTTGGACCATTCTCATATGGTTGTGAATCTCCTTAACCTCCCTAAGAGGACAATCCCCTTTAAATTCTTTGATTATTATGCCGAGCATCCAGATTTCGTTACGGTTGTGGCTAGAGCTTGGGATATTAATGTTTATGGAATCCCACTGTTTTGCTTGTGTCAAAAGCTGAAGAGTGTGAAAGGGTCATTGAAAAAGTTTAATGTATAGCATTTCTCAAAACTTCCGGATATGGTGTTGGATGTTAGAAATGAGATGGATAGAGTGCAGCGTGCTTTGCAGGAGACCCCAAGTGACCAATCCATGTTAGGTGAGGAGGCGAGCTTATCCCTATTATATGGTAACCTGAGTCGGGTTGAGGAGGGCTCAGTTCGGCAAAAATCTCGAGTTCAATGGCTTAACCTAGGAGATCAAATACAAAGTTCTTTTTCCAAGCTTTGAAACAACATCATCGTCATATCAAGATCACTTCTATATATATGGAGGATGAGACTCGCTTGGAGAATGCCGTTCTGGTGATGGAGGAGATTATGTCTTACTATGAAACTCTTTTGGGGCCTCGACCTATTTTGCAGAATTTTAATAGGGATATACTTCGTTCAGTTATATCTCAGAAGGTGTTTGATGAGCAAAGGAAGAACCTTGCTCGGGAGGTTTCATATGAGGAGATTAAGGATGTTCTATTCTCTTTGAAGGGCAATAAGACTCTTGACCCAAAACTGGTTTAATTCGGGCTTATTTAAGAAGACTTGGAGTATTGTGGGTGATGATGCATTTGTGCTATTGACTCATTCTTTTGTTCGGGAAGACTCTTGAAGCAGGTTAATGCTGCGACTATTGCTCTGATTCCTAAGATTCCTAACCCTTTTCAGGTTAAGGATTTTCGCCCTTTATCCTGTTGCAACGCTATTTACAAATGTATTGCCAAGCTTATTGCAAATCAGATTAAGGTTGTTCTTCCTTCAGTGGTCCATCCTAATCAGTCTACTTTTGTTGCGGGGTGACATATTAGTGATAATATTTTGTTGTGCCAGGAGTTGGTGAGGAGTTATCATCGTAGTGGTGGGATCCCGAGATATGCACTTAAGATTAATTTGATGAAAGCTTATGAAACTATTCGTTGGGATTTTATGGTTGAGGTTCTTAGGTCCTTTGGGTTTCTAGAGAGGGTGCTGGGTTGGATTCGAGAGTGTATGACCACTATTATGTTCTCAGTATCCATTAATGGGGAGTTGAATGGTTTTTTTTCTAGGGCCGTGATTTGTGCCAGGGTGATCCTATGTCCCCTAATCTATTTGTTCTGGCTATGAAGGTTCTCTCGAGATTACGTTGGAAGATGGTCATTGATCAGGGTTTCAAGTTTCACTAGCGCTGCTCAAAGGACTCTCTCACCCATTGATGAATACTAAGAAATGCATATTTA